>LOEQ01002939.1:139164-152427 GCA_001685075.1 Bramus lutescens | reverse complement strand
ACCCAATTTCACATTCTTGGGGTGACAGAAACCCAAATGCTCGATGCTTCTGGGTGAAACGAGTCTTTCTTTAAGCCTTTGCATAACTAAACTTGTGTTTTCTTTTGTTTTCAGTGTGATTTTAGTGATGGAGATTCAATTCCTTCATTATCAGAATTTTTTTAAAGGAGAGTCAATATATTTCTTTTTTTAAAGGACAATAACAACAATAATAAAAATTCAATTCCATTATTTTAAAAAATTTCCCGCAATGTTATAGAGCATTTATTTGTGCCACAGACTAGTCTGAACCCAGAAAGAAGACTGTGTGCACAGCTCTGGTTTTCATAAAGGCTCTTGGCAGCTTCGGCTTTGGAAATCCAATCTCATTGTCACTTCAAGCTAAAGCAAACCAAAAACTAGGAAGTTAAGCCTACTGGACACACACACACACACACACACACATACTTTCCTAAGATAAGCAGTTAGTTTCAAAGCCAAATATTAATAATTCAGTTTTAAATAATAAAACAATGTCTATGTTGGGCATCCATGACTTAGTGCCAGTAAATTAAAATTGAATAGATTTTTTTAACAAGTAGTCACTATTTGGTAGGTACAGAGGGGAAGTATCCCCATTATAAAAAAATGTCTAGGGATGTGTCTGTTAGCTAGATACTATCATGGAAAATATCACAGAAATACACCTTTGGAGGAAATGGGTCCTCAGGGGCTTGTCTAATTGGAATTTTTCAAAACCTACAAGCAGACTAAATTCCAAGGTTGTTAAAGAATAATAGTCTATTGAAAAATGGAGAAAGTAGATCAAAGTTGTAGTTAATGTTGACCACATGGCCCAGACACTGCTTTGTCAATAATACCTCTTCTAGATTCCTGCCCAGTCATAGCTGACTTTTTACTGTCCTGTTGATGCTGATTCAAACTTGCTGGTCTAACCAAGTGAGTGGGAAGCAGAAGAAGGGCTAGAGCCTTTCTGATGATTTCCTGCAAGGTTTGATAGCTTAACAGTGCTGTGCAGTCAGCTAACCAGAGAGTCCAGCTGTAAAATAAGCCAAAATGAATCCCCACTTAAGAAGAGCAGTATTTCTGTTGGTTGCCTGAACTATAGATGCCCTAATGCCTATTTTCTATCTATACTTGTTTCTTTGCAAGGTAGGGGGTAAGGGTGGGAAGTTGATTGGTTAGTTTTAGAAACTTGTGAAACAAAAAAGTAATTCTTAAAGTAACTTAGGATCTCATATACATAGATGCAGAACTTTTCATCAAGGCCCATGTGTTATGCTGTGAGTCCACCTTAAGGGCTCATCAACCTCAGTTACCCAGGTGGCTACCAGTTGCAGGGAAGGTGGAGCCTTGGCTTTACCTCTATGTGCTTTGAGTTAGGTTGATTGACATTAACCATTTCATACTTTTGAGTAGAGAAAAATGTATGTAAGGAAAAAAAATCACCATAGGTTTGGTCATTCCATGGGAATCTTCCATTTAGCTCAGTTTTTAGCAACAGGCATTTTATATGGCACAGACCTTAGTCGATAAGTTTGCTTGATGCTTATACAGTCTGTGGGCTTGGATGTATACAGATCTAGATACATATTTCAACATAGATCCTCATAGTTGACTTTATATCTACATACATTGCCTAGAGGTATCTAGACTGTGTACATGCAAGTGTGTACAGACATGTTTAATACATATATATTGTAATCTGTTACAATAAATAAATTTCAAATCATCCTACAACATGTATGTGATACTTTGACAATGTACCTTGTCTTTATTATTTCTTGTAAAGCTGAAAACCAAAGTGCAGAAATGTAAGCAAAAGTATCCCACATCGTCATTCATCTTTATACTTGAAATTACTTTCATTTGGGTCCAGCCAAGACCAACAAATTATTGATGGAACATTGGATATTATTTAATTGTCTGTGTTAGATGTTTGATGACTTTGGTCAAATAGCTTTATTCTGAATCTCTCATAACCAAAGCTAAACCCAAAGACCTGAAAAAGAACAAAAAAAGGGGGCGGGTGGGGCTGGGGGATGCAGAGGAAAAGTGCACATCAATGGGAAAAAGTGGGCTCTGGTTTCCAGGGTGGAAACAAGGGTGGGGTGGTCTTGTGGAGGTCACACTAGCTAGTGGGAGAGGGGTGGTTTTTTCCCCTCATGTCTGTCACATCAAAGTGATCTTTAATGTGATAAAGCTTAAAATGTTATACTTTGCTGCTTTGTGTTAACTTAGAAAATAGAAAGAAATGACCCATTTTGTCCATCAAAAGAAAAAAACATGAAGACAACCCATCCCCACCCCTCAGATATATTTTAACGTGTCTCTTTCAATTGTGACCCGAGAAGCTGTTAGTTAATCTAATTAAGTTATTTAAATTAGTTTCTTGTATGCTTAGCATGTCGCATTTTGGGTAATTATTTAATTCTCTTTCCTTAGTTTGATTTGATCCTTGTTCTTATTTATGAAAATGCAGAGCAAGCAATGCTGCATCTGAGATGCAGAACCCTAGCCGCCGTTCTCCTCCGCTGGACCTTGCTTCTTAAAATGGTGAGCTTCTGTTACAGACAGGGAAGAAGCCTAGGTTACAGTGAAACTGAAAAACAAGCGGGGGGCATTTCCCCTCTTGGATTAACTTCTAGAATGGTTTAATGGTTTTTAAATTATTTAATTTAAGTTCACAGTGCCACCAGGTACCAGGCGAACTTCACCTCTTAATTACTGGGGCCCTCAGAGCCTTTCTATTGTAACTTATTTATTTAACTTATTTGGCATCTGCGAAAGGTGCGCTGTACAGTTTGTGTTTGTTATTTAAAACAACAGAGAGCACTGCAGTTTGCTGTCAGAACAACAGAGCAGATTTGTGGACAAGCAGTGACTGCTCAGCCTGAACCTTCCTCAGAACACTCAAGCTGAGATCCAACATCACCGGCCCGGATTTGGGGGCTTCTATATGGAAACTGGAAAAATAAATTAAAAAAAAAACAATAAACCAAAAAGAGAGAACCCTTATGCTAGCTGCTTCCAAGAAAGAACCCAGTGTGCGTGTAAAGCATCAAAACAAAAAGGGAAAAAAAGCAGAAAAAAAAAACGGAAAAACTTTCTATTTGTAGTGAGAACCAAAGAAGGCTACCTCACTGACTTTTTCCATTTGTAATTTTAATCGTGTTGATGACACCAAAGATACCAAAGATTCCTTTCTCTGTGCGGTCTGCATTTTGCTTGTGCTATTCTATGATTTGAACTCTTCTTGCTGACATATGGTATGTACAGCCACAGCTCAGATACCCCAAAGAAACAATGATGTTTGTGAAGGTGGCTGCTAACCCAAGAAGGGATCTTTTCTGTGTCTCTTACGTTTGCCCGCTGCCCCTCCCGCGTGTTCAAGATGCAAGCTGGGATGCTGCTGTCCCTGGGTTCTTTAGAGTTCCAGTTCCAATTTGATGACAAAGACTGCTTGGAGGTGGCCTGCCAGCCTAGCTGTGGCCTCTGTTTTCTGGAGCTATCACTGGAAAAAGTGCCAGGCTATTGCCAACTACAAAAATAAGCATTGGATAGGAGAGCTGGAAGGGACCTTAGGACACAGTCAGTCACCACCCACCCATGCCCTATGGCCAGATTGAATTAGTTAATCTGTGTCCAGTAACCCCAGAGCAAAACCCAACCCATGCTTCCTGGCTCCAGGTCCTAAGTCCTGCCTATTCTGTGGTGCTCTGCGGGTTCTGCCTGACACTGGTTACATGTCGTCAAGTAGTAAAGTAGTCATTCTTTATCAATGAACAGAAATTGTAGCTTAGGGATTAATATTTTCATCCTTTAAGAGTACTCTTCAGAGTCATGTATGATTTGTTGCTTAGTAACATGGCCAGCATTGAACTTATAGGGCCCACTCAGGGGTTCTGCCTGGGAAGCATATTGACCCAAACAGTAAGATGACTTTTGAACACACCCATTACAAAATTTTGAATAAATAAGCCTAAATCGGTGGAAGGAGAAGGCTCAATCTTGAACCATTGAGTTTATTTACTATGGCTATTCTAAAGTCAATATTTATCAAGCAAGGAACCTTGGCTACCAGTTTTGGAAGGATATTTTACCTGTCAGGTTTTTTATTTGTTTGTTTTCTTTTTACCTAAGTGTGTTCCCTTTTAACTTCTAAATTAATTCAATTTACACAATAAATATAAGCCCTCCATTGCTTGATGCTAAGATGTATTCCTTGCAAATGAAAAATATCCCAATATCAGAAAAATGGATATACCCATTTAATAATGGTTACATAGTTACTTCTCTCCTGTTTTCCTTTGTCAAAACTTAATTGGTCTTCTTTAAGTTTCTTTCGATTCTATTAAATGACTAAATCACTATTAAGATCATTCACCAAAGTGATTGAAACGTTAGCCAGTGAATCTTTTTTAGCTTTTGGCCACGTGGGATTTAGGTACACACAAGTTCCTATCTCTAGTCTACAGAGCTCTTTATTGAATACTGCGATTTTACATCTCACATAATAGTTATCACTGAGCTTTTAAAGAGACTATTAGATAAAGCTAAGAAGGGCAGATCAATTAACTCATCAGCTCCATACACCAACAGAGTATAGCTGATAGAAGACTTTACAAGACTTATAAACAAGGAAACATATCCTTTCTCTCTCTCCTTTTCTTCTCTTTCTTCTTTAAAGACAGGGTCTCATGTGGTTCAAGCTAGCCTCAAACTGATGGGTAGATGAGGATTGCTTTGAACTCCCTCTTAATCTTCCTGCCTCTGTGTCCCTAGCTGTGGGGCTACAGTTGCAAACCACCATGTCCAAACAGTTATCTTCTTTCTTAAGTTTGCAAGCTCCATCCTGGTGCATGTAAAAATTCTTTCCTACCTAGATGGGACCTAAAACTTCACAGTTTCCATATTCAAGGCAAACCTGCAAGGCCTTCTTTCCAAGCAGCTGATCTCCAAATTCCTATTCAAATTCACCAAACATTCTCAGAATGTTTGTTGCGAACACACTAAGCAGTAGAGTGGTTCCCTGTGAGCAGTAACACCTTCCCCGGTCTTCCTACCACTGAGCCCTAGGAGAGAGAACCCAGAAAGAGCAATGGCAGCCTGAACACAGAAAAGATCTCAATTGGCAGACCCCTCTTCAGCACCCCTCCCCCACCCCAGCCTCATGCTTCACTTTCAAAGTGTGACATAATCACGGGACGAGTGCCTTGCTTGAACCAAAGCAACGATTTAGCCAGTCTGGACCTCTCTGTGTTTTTTTTTTGTTTGTTTGTTTGTTTGTTTGTTTGTTTGTTTTAATCCTTCCTGTGAATACCTCAGCTTCAACTGGGCCTCCATACAGTAAATTGGTGGGCTTATCGTACTGCAGTGCTTTGCAATGCAACCCTGCAAAGAACAAGATTTGTACTGATACCAAAGGTTCTTTCTCTACGTCTCTTCCTTCCGCCTCTCCATTGCCCCCTTTTCTAGTCCCTCACGGTTCCAAAGCTTTAATATGAACCTGGGCATGTTGGCAATGCAGACCGCGCAATTCCTTACTGAATTTTCTCAGATATACCTCATAGATAATAGTGTTTAGAGTAATGTTATTATAGCGTATGTAATAAATTATTCACTGTTTCTTTTGGTAACTGTGATTTAAAAAAAGGAAAAAGAAAAAAAAGCTTTATACAGTTTAGGTTGTGCTTTTGTAATAGATGAAAATGTGCGCTTAAAAAGGAAATGTATGTTCTTTTTATTTTTCTTCTCCCCCTTTGGATTTTATTTATTCTGGATTGGGGAAAGTTGCAGAATGAGCCCAAAGTTTACAGTTTCATATTTTGCTGAAGAAACAATCTGTGTTCATTTGCTCTGTTAAAAAAAAAGTTACTTTCTACATTTGTGCTAATTGTTCTGTGTTAACAGTGTAGTATTATAATTAGCAACTGCCAATCAGTGCTATAATTTTATGCATGAGGCTAAAAATTTAGCAGTGTGATGCATTGTGGTCTTAATAGCAACGTTTTTCATTTTGTACTAGATCCTCCCCTTTGGTTTAATGGACATTATTTATGCATGGGCGCCTACCATTTGTTAGCAGTCGTGAACACTTGTGTATACATTAAACTGTGAAAAATGTACACAGTTTGGCCTCAGACAGTGATAATACTGGTTTTCTTGGGAGATGTATTACCTTGAAAATCCCTTCACATCTTGTTGGGATTTCGAAATGAGTCAGATGGCAATCAGGTTTGAATTTTATAATGAGAAAGGTCATCCAAGTTGCAGTTAGCTTACTCGAACCCCACAAATTGGGACCCTCATAACCCAGATATATTGTGACATCTGAGAGAGCTGAAAATTAGCAGTAGACAGCAACTCACCTCTGCATTTTTAATTTCTACTAAAAGGAGTTGTAGCTTTATGTTCATGACCTCAGACCTATTGGGTCATGTCTACGACAATGCTAATTCATCTAGGTCTCTCTTTCCTGGATTTTCCCATGGGGACCAGCTTCTTCTGTTGTCAGCTACCAGTTGAAATGCATGTAGCATCGATATCAGTAATTCATCTCTGGATTTTTGGCACACTCTCACAGATAACCCCAGCAGTTATTTGGACATATGGTTATTCCCTAAATGTTCACTCATGTGGCCCTGTCGTAGTTTTCCTCCTTAGGGTCAGAAATGACTCTAGATTCCTTTTTACAAAGTTATGCCTATATTCTAAAGGGGAGTATTAAGAATTTTGAGAATCAATTTAGGAAAACCATCTTGGTTTGAATTCCCCAGCCTTTGAGGTCTCTCTGTCTCAAAAAGTATTTTTTTTTCAGTCCCAGTGGATTGGGCAAACATATCCTTATATTTGGGTTCTGAGATCCACTCTTGAGTTTCCTACCTATTTCCTACACCAGTTTGCTTCCCATAAAGCCAAATCAGCTGCCAAGTTTGGCAGTTGTCCTGCAGAAGAGAATGAAGATGAGGAAACGATGGTGGGGGCACAGCAGTCTGCCGTGCAGAATACTAGAAATCGCCAAGAGACAGCAGAGCGTTGCATGTGTGTCTGTCAGTGAGTATGTTGGAGATGGTCATTTGTTGATGATGCAAAGGAATGGCCTTATAAGTAGGCTGTGATGATGAAAGCTTTGTAATGAAGTCTTTTGGTTTGTTTGCTTGTTTGTTTTCCTTCTTATTAATCTGCCAAAGATGGGAATGGGTACAAGAACTTTAAAATCAACCTTTGTAAGCCAGTTGTTGATTGTAATAGTGTTTAATCTCCCCAGAAAGCTTTGCATATTCTTCTGCAATAAGTCAAGTCCCTATTTGTTTCCGTAAGTTCTCTTCACACTCACAGGCCTGCAAACTGTTCCTCATGATGCAGATGCTAGCAGATGCTGTAATATCTACAACGTTCTAATGCATTTTTGATCCAAAGCCGACAAAGGGGTGTGTGAGGCACAAGCATGCCTGGCCTTCTTTGCTACAAGCAACACAGGGGTCTGGCTCATTAGAATTTGCCAAGAAGACTTGTCTTATGAAATTTGAGGTATATTTTGTTATGCCGTTTTATTTCCTTTTTTTTCTTAAACTGTGGAAAGTGATACATTGAATCAAGTGTAAGCTGAGTTTTCCAGACAACTGAAGTAGCTACATTGTGAATGTTATTTTGTTATTAAAGGGTTTTTACTCAATCTTTGTGCCAATGAATGTCCTTTTCCTTGGAAACACAAGAAATACGGAATTATTTCTGCTTGGCCTGGATTTTCCTCCTGTGGAAGTGTGTGGTCCTGGCCTGGGAAATAAATAGTTATGCCTCCGCTTAGAAGGTAGGCTTGGGACACAAGCAAGAGGTTTTCACGTCTATCCGCTGTGAAAAGACCTGGCTCCAAATTTTCCAACCTCAGTCTCTCAGGACCCATCATATCTCTAAGAGCCTATGAACAAAATAAACAAAACACCAACCTCAATTCATACAGGAAAGGGGACCTGGTGATCTTGCATCTTCTGTGAGCCACTAAGTATTCACCCACCCTCAGCTCCACCCAGTGCAAGCCTGGGCTGACATGGAAGGACTTTCTCCCCTCTTGACTCCGGTAAGGGAGTCAGTTATTCATTCAAACCATGGGGAGGCTTTTGCTATAAGCTGGCTTCCCAGCCATGCTCTACATCCCGTTTACCTAACACCTCTGTCATTTTTGAGGTGATTCCTTAAGAATCAAAGGTATGGCTTTCTAGTGTTTTATTTCTAAGTGATTGTGTCTTCACAGTTCTTAGATCAGAAAGTCTGTAGGTGAGGACAAAAAGATCCTTTGGCTTCCTGTATCTCAGAGTGTAACATGAGGGGCTGCTTGTTGCGGTTTCTGTCTTGCCCAGTTCCCACACCTGGCAAGTCCCAAAGAAAATCACACAGAAGTCTCCATAACTTATAAACTGATTGGCCCATTAGCTCAGGCTTCTTATTAGCTCTTGTAGCTTATATCTTATATGTTAACCATATAGCTCAGTACCTTTTTCAGTGGGGCAGTGCTTCTTCAGTAGTCTGGGCAGGACTGGGAGGAATGGGCTTCCTCCTTCCTATAATTCTCCTGTTCTCGTTGCCCCGCCTTTACTTCCTGTCTGGTTGACCTGCCTATACTTCCTGCTTGTCCAATCAGTGTTTATTTAAAACATGATTGACAGAATACAGACAATTCTCCCGCACCATCAGAGGAGCCAGGCAGGTTACCCATACTATAGACCATGTTTGGAGGCTGTTTGAATCACAGCTACTGAGCCTACCAGAAATACAGTCCACCAATGCCTAGTGTATTTCTGTTTGGAAGTCCTTTTCAAAAAAGTTGTAGAACTTGGGTTATTCTCCCATTTCCCTTACTTTGGCTACATTTGGCATTTAGCTTGACTTAATTTACTATCTAGGGCAGGTTCTTTTTTGCAGCTAAAGTCAGGAGTCTGTTATTTGAGGAGAACAGTTAAGCATACACAGAATACCTAGCTAACATACAGTCTCATAATTAGAAAACATTTCCTGAAATGTAAAATACAGCCCCCCAACCCCTGCCTTTTTTTTTTCTGTGTTGCTTTTTGTCACACAAGCCCAAACAGTAGCCCATAATGAAACTTTACAAAACACCTGGCTTATTGAATCTCCTGAAACAAGAAGAAGCTTCAAGCTTGAGAAGTTAGCAATGGAAGTTTGGAGCTGAAAGGGATAACACACCATCTCGTGTGTTGCTTTTAATCTCCATCTCCAATCAACACATCTATTTTTCCCTCTCAGTCCCCCAAACAGTTCAATGTCCTCTCTGCACACCCGGGATGCCAAAGAATTGCATGGACCAGGGGACTCAGGAGCCGACCAACATCCTAGTGAGTTCTCGGCTGCATTTTCTCAAAGAAAGCAAGCCAGGTCTCCCCTCTCCCCCACCCATTCTTCCTGTCTGAATAGTTCTACCAGGTGACTGCTTTATTAGCAGGGATCTGTAGAATCTTTCTTGCTCAGTGAGTTCTTAACAGCTCCCACCAAAGAGAAGTGAAAACAAGTTCCAATGTATTTTCTTTTATCCAGTTTGGTTCCCAAGATCCAACTCTCACATTCAGCCTTGGCTCCTGGTATGTTTCCTTTTGGTTTAGAAACCACTATTGAATTTCACATGCTGGCCCCTGTGCCTTTAGTCCTTCCATCGAGTCTTTTGGTTGCTTTATGGTGGTATTTAAAGGTGATTGTCATGAAAGGAAGACGGGGGTAAAGAAAGAATTTGCCTCCACCTCTTTTTAAAGTTTGAAAATGAAGCGATCCATGATGACACAGGGGGGCGTGGTTGTGGAGTTGGAGGCGTGGCTGTGCTACAGTCCTGGCTCTGTTCTCCGCCCTGGGTGGCCATTCCAGGCCTCTAACCCTTTAGTGGAAACCCAACTGCTTGTCATAGAACTTTAGCCAGACCCAGAGAGACCAAGAGACCCCAGCCATTCACAAAACCATTATCTTCAGGAAACTGGAGGAGGGGAACTTTATTTTAGTCAACCTCCTTTAGGTCCCTTTAATCCACCCTTCTGGCATTGGGCACCATGAAAATGTACTCCTTCCTATTTTGGAAAAATTCCTCAGTGCTGATCCAGTCCTCCTTTCTCCCTGAGTTATTTTTACAAGCTCATTATCCCCAGGTTTTACCCCATCTCAGACACACTAAGTCACACTGTACTGAGAGATTTCCCAGGGGTGGTCAACAGGGTATATATTCAGTGACTGCCCTGAAATCCCAGTGGGCGTGAGGATCATGCTTCATGATTGAGAATGAATATCCATCACGTTCATTCTACGCTCTGCCCCCCACAAGCCCCCAGTCCTGACTTTCTGGAAGATCATTCTGAATGTTGAGTGCATTTGCAAGATATCTCATTTCCCACCCTGGTGTTTGCTCTGCAGCAACGCTGCTTACACTGGATTCTTTTAATCCTATCATTAAATGGTCATGCTGTAAATTCTACAATTAATGTCAAATAAACTGCTTTAATTCATGGATCATGGCTCAGTTGCTTTTATTGTTTCTCTCTCTCTCTGTATGTGTGTGTGTGTGTGCGTGTGTGTGCGTGTGCGTGTTCTTCTCTAGCATGCAGGTTCCAGAGACCAAATTCAGGTCCTCCGGCTTGACTATAAGTGTCTTCACCAGCTGAGCCATCTTTCAGTCCCTTCTTCCTATTCTGATTGAAAGAACAAAGTGCTATTCCTCCCGTTGCAGTTTCATAGAGAGCAGCGAAGTCATTCTATTTGGTTCAGGACACACAGCACATTCTATGATCAACTAACCTGCCATTCTTGTTATCGGTTGCAGAACACTTAGAAATGCCTGCCAGCTTTCTTATTCTTCACCCTTTAAGAGTTGAGAGATAGCCTATTTCTATTAAGCCTTGCCCTTGTACAAATGAGATCACCTGTGGCAACTCAAAAGGAGGATTGCCACCTATGAAAGAATCAAAATACATAGACAGACAAACATACATGGAGCTGGGAGGCCTCACAGTGAACCTAGACTCTGCCAAAATACATAGTTTACAATTATAGTGGTTGCCACCGTGAGTTGGCACCAGCTTAGTGGTTCTTTGGTCTTGGCTATGCTCTCTCATGTATCTGCCATTGGCTCTCTGTTTGAGTAGGCTCTGGGTAGACTAAGGTGGCATTAGTTTGGACAACTCTAATTTTTCATCTCCCAGCACCCAAAGCTTCTCGAGGCCCAAATGTGAATCTGGTAAGTTCACTTCTGCTGTATCCTGATGACAGAAGGAAACCAAAGTCCATCCCAGGTTCACAAGGGAGAAATGAGACAGCTCTGCTCCTTAGTGGGAGAAATAGCAAGATTACCTTACCAAGAAAAGGCTTAGACTGTGACCATATTTTACAATCTGTCACAGCCAGTATGTTTTAAAAGATCTCCCATAGATTCAAATGCTCAGCTAAATTTTTCAAAGCACAGCAGAATCTTGCATTGTGGGAACTTGTTACGCCAATAGCTTTGGGGTACTGCTCTTAGGGAGTGGCTTTTTGTCTGCAGATGTAATAGAAGAGTTCCTGGTGTAGCATGCTTTTAATCCCAGCACTTGGGTGGCAGGGCAGAATACAGGTAGGCGGCAAAGCCAAACTAAATACAGAGAAAAGAAGGCAGAGTCAGGGAGAGGCCAGCAGCCACCAGAGAAACAAGATGTGAGGTAACAAGCCACAAGCCTCATGGTAAAATATAAACTAATAAAAATGGATTAAGTTGTAAGAGCTAGTTAGTAATAAACCTGCAAATAGGCCAAACAGTAGATAATTAATATTAAGCCTCTGAGTGGTTATTTTAAAAGCGGCTGCAGGGCCAGGCGGGATGAGAAACCTCCAGTTACAATCTTGTGTTTCTCTGTCTTGTTTAGTTTTTGGGCAGCACCAATGCTTATCCTTATGGGATGATATTCTCTCAAATGCTGTCATCATGATCACAACCTCACTTTATGAAAAAATGATCTACAGCTTTCAGACTTGCAAAGTAGATATCACCTAGACCAGACCAATACACGTCAAAAGAAAAAAAAAAAGGCCTTCCACAAACCAGAGTGAGCCAAGCTCTTGTTGACCGGAAGAAGTAGCTTAGAGAACACATAACCTCTCCTGGCTCATAGTAAGACTAAACCAGATGATCACTGGACCGCGTGCGTCCACATCTGCTACCCTTTGACTCCATGACCCACCATTGTTGCTCGGAATATGAAGCCGTGATTCCAACTGGCACACATCAAGACTGGGGGTCCCTGGTCTCTACTGAGGCCCCTGTGCTTTTATTAAAAAAAAGAGACATTCCTGATCCTGAGAGGGTATGCAACACCATAGATAAGACAGCAATGGAATAAAGACTTACACCAAATCTTCTGTCTCAGCCTCTTGAAGCTGGCGCAGTAGGGACATACCCCTACTCCTTGCTAAACAATTAGCCTTGACAATAGGAATGCAACTAATAGATAAATTTTAAAATGTGTCTGGTGTTCCCATAAAGACCACTCATGCAAATTGCCATGAACTAACGGCTTTGATTTAGTCATAACCGACACTGTACCTGCTCAAAAGTTTTGAGTTGCTAGATGGGTTGGCACAACCTGTAATCTAGCACTATAGAGGTAGAGGCTCAAGGAGCTCAAATCTGAAGTCAGCTTGGACTTCATGGCAAAAAGGGAGGGCCGGCAAGATAGCTCAATGGGTAAAGGTGCTTTTTGAACCTGATGAGCTGAGTTCAATTTCTGAAACCCACAAGGCAAAAGGTGAGAGCCAACATCTGCAAGTCATCCTCTCGCTTCCACATACACTCCATGGAGCACACAGGAGAAAGTTTAGAACAGAAAAAAGGGAAAAGAACAAAATGATTCAGATGGGCAAGATGTATACCTGGTATCTTGAGTATGCTATGTCAGAAATATGAATGAACATATTTGTGTCTTTACGCAATAAATTCACTACTTACGGCACTTTCATTGGCAGACATTTGCCAGATAGTCCCATTTTCCTTGGTACCCTGGTGAAAGCAAACACATCTACAATGAAAGTCTGCACCATACTTTAGGAATAGTTATTGTTCTGGTGGAAGCTCCACTCCAGCCCCTGGCAGTCATATACCCTGTACCCAGAGAGTCTGAGATGTTCTGGTTTGTTTAGAGTTTCACAGATTTAGTCCCTTGTCATCATGGTGGGGAGCATGGTAGGCAGATCTGGTGCTTAAAAGGTAGTTGAGAGCTACACCCTGATCCATAGGCAGCA
>LOEQ01002939.1:102849-131122 GCA_001685075.1 Bramus lutescens | reverse complement strand
TGTTCTCATTGACCCACCTCTACTTCCTGTCTGGTTGTCCCGCCTATACCTCCTACCTGGCTACTGACCAATCAGCATTGATTTAAAATATAATTGACAGAATACAATTGTCCCATACTAGCTGTCCTTGCTGTCCTTGCTGTACTGCAGATGTCCTCACTCTCCATTACATCCCACGTTGTAAGATCTCCTGCACCACACCTTGACAAGATTTAGTGTAAACCTTCCAAGATGGTCTGAAACTCACAATGATGCTGGACTTCTGATCCCCCTGCCTCTACCTCCCAAGAACCTAAATTGCAGGCCTGCCCCACGATGCCCAGTATATGGGATGCTGTAGTTTGTACCTGCCTCTCCCTAGCTCTGCTTCTTTTTTATATTCGACTAATCATCTAAGCCTGGGGTTGTGTCTGTTACTCCTTTCGCATTCAGTACAGCCTCCATCTATACAAGTCTGTTCCTACTCTCCTTGTCCTCGATCTCCCCTGGCATCAGCATAGCGAGAGATGTATTTTCTCTGTGCATGAACATATTCGAAGCATCAGTTTACTCTTACATCATCGCTGCCTTACCCCTCATTCCTCCCTTATCTCACTGCACTCTGGGGCCCATCAGGAGCATCATCCTCAAAATAAACCTGGAGAGAAGTCCAACTGCCTCTCTCCCTCCTAGAATAACTGAGCAGCCCTCTTCCATTGCGATCATTCTGCTCTTCACACAATCCTTGTCACTGTACCATTCCTTTCTTTCTAAATCACCATCCTTTCCCATGATACCCTGCATCTCTAACCATTGCTACTATCTGTTTTCCGGTGCTCAGCTTCCTGGAAGCAGCCAGAGGTCACCTCCAGTACTTTCTCCCCAAAGGAACATCCTTGCAGATCCTACCCACATACTAATAACTCATCCATCTTTGTATCTTCCAGGGTTCATGCAAATATATCTATTTGTTTATGGATACCTAAGCTTCACTTAAAACTCAACTTATCCCTTTCTCCAAACGTTGCTCTAATTCTTCTTTATAAGGAATAGTACTAGGGCATAGCATCATCTCATCCACAGACCACAAAATTGGAGTCATATGTTTTTCATTTTTTTGTTTTTTTAGGGTTGTTTATTTTGTGTTGTTTTTGTGAAGTGGTTCTCACACAGGTCAGACTGGTCCCAAATCCACCATGTATATAATAATGGCTTTGAATTTCTGACCCTTCTGCCTCCAACTCCCAAATGAAGGAGATAGAGGAGTGTATCACCACACTCATCTGAGACTCAGCCTTGACTTTTCTTTTTATCCCATTACTAATTAATAACATTTCACTTACTTACTGTGTCTTCTTATTCTGTCCCACCACCTCTGACCTAGCTCAAGGCTTCATATCTATTGTGTCATTATTGAAAATTTAAAACAAAGCCATTTATTACTAATAAATTTTTTACTTATGTGTGTGCATCTGTATGTGCATATATGTCTGCCCATAGAGGCCAAAAGGTACACCAGATCCCCTGTAGTCATAGACATTTGGAATGGTTTTGCCCAGGAGCTCTGCTAACCTGCCCAAATTCCCAGTGGGCTGCAATCATTAGAAATATGATTCCAAGAGAGCTCCCGACACAGATTTGCTCCCTATGAAGAGAGCACCATTGTGGAATTATTGGTTACAGATGATGTCACGCTACTAGCAGCTCCTGTCATCAAGTCCAAACAACCCCTGAAGAGCACTGAAGGTATCATCTGAAATTATTTTGCTGAATGGCCTCTCTAAGGACCTAGATTTGAGAGGAGCAAAAGCAAGGGAAGCTGGGAATCCGAGCGGGTAATTCTTTCAAGGTCAAGGGGAGTTGGCCCCAGTTCTAAGCCCCAGTTCATGACAACTAACTTTCCCATTGATTTTTGCTTTTTCCTATCTGAGCTTGGAAATTACTTCCATCACAGAACACTAAATTCACTTTTCTCAGGCTTCACTACCCAAGGTGAAAAAAAAATTCTACTTCCAAATTAAAAAGAAGAAAAAAAATCTTTGTCACAATGACAGAAACCTCTATGCTCTCCCAAAAGAGTGGGGGCCCTTGCTCTCCCCCATCTTCCTCATGACTGCTTTGATATCTACAGCCCCAGAGCTAGAGTGAGATAATTTTTCTGCCTATTCAAAATTCCAGGGTGACATGATTGCAGGTAATTCTGCAACTCACCCCCTTGTTCTTGTATAGGTGTCAGGTCTCAGTAGTGACCTCACACTCACTTCCGATGCTCAGCAAGGAATTTTCTGAAAGCCGGGAAGCATTCCTGTTTCTGCCTCTGCTCACTGCCCCCATTTCTTTCCCTTGCTTATCATCAAATACTAGAAAGTAGTCTCCCAACAGGTCTCATTCTTTTCTCATCTTCTCTCCACCTCCCTAAGACAATTTCACAATAGAATCTTGAGACTATGAACTGTCACTTGGAGCTTCTTGATTGTGAGCCTTTCCTGCTTTCTCAATTTCTTGTATTTTGAACCTGGTGTTCAAGGCACTGTTTTGCCCAGGTACTCTCGTGGTGGCTTTTGTTGTTTTATGTGCTAATTTTACATTTTAATTTTTATAATTTTAATTGTTTTTTGCTATTATATACTTATATATTATATAATTTATAACGTTTAAACTTTCTTTATAATTATTATTGCATGTGTGCGTGCATGTGTATGTGTGTGTGTATGCACTATGGTGTGCATGTGGAGGTCAGAGGCTGCCTTGAGGGAGTCAGTTCTCTTTGTGAGATTGAGTTCACCAAGGTAGAAGAGCTAGCATTTTCACCTCCCAAGCCTTCTTGCCATTCCTTTTGTTTTTTTTTTAATGCTTTTGTCATGCTGGGAAGTTAAACCCACAGCCTTGTGTATGCTAAGCTAAATGTTGAGCTGAACGACACCCTCGGCCCTCCAACCATCTCCATGTACCTTCTCAATTCCATGTATTGAGTTCCATTGCGTTCACTGCTTTGCTTGCGGCCATGACAAAATGCCTGACCTAAGGGGGAAGGGTTTATCTGAGCTCACAGTCTCAGAGGCTTTGTCCATCATGGTCAGCTGCATTATTTCTAGGTCTAATTTGAGACTCAACATCATGGTGATGGTAGAAGCAAGTGGAGGGGAGGAGGCTATTCAGCTCATGGTGGACAGGGAACAGAGAGAAGTTCAAATAGGAGGGGAAGAGGGGAGACAGACATCCTCCAGTGACAGATCAACTTCTCCCAACTAGGCCCCATCTTCTGTAATTCCACTGCATCTCAGTAGCCTGTTCAGATTTTAAATCCATCAATGAATTAAACCATTCCTTAGGTCAGAGCCCTTTCTGCTTGTTTCTGGCTCCATGTGCCTTAGTAATTTCCTGGGCATTTCTTAACCTAAATAAGTTGACAATAAAGATTAGCCACCACATTCCCAATTTACCCACAACCTGGAATATCCTTCAGAACTCATTCACTAAGTAAGGCTATCGATAAAGGTAGAGTAAGAAGTTCAGATGAACCTTTCTGTAGAAAATAATTAGAAACACAGATGAAATGCAAAAACATCATATTAAAAGCCTCAAAGACTTGATAAGGCAGTGAAGAACAGCCACATAAATGCAGCAGTGGGAAGCATATCACTTGCTATATCTTCTGCCCTGCAACATTTGCTGATATAGAAGAGACTAGTTTGTTGCTGGTCTGTTATTCTGGAAATCTTTCAAAATCTGAAAGGACAAAAGAGAGAAATATGGGACCCACCAATCAGTGGAAAGCTCAGGATGACAGCTCTGTCAGAGAATTAAAAGTGAATCAAAAGGCCATCTCTGTCTGTTCAGCCAAGGGAATGGTAAGCCCTGAGGTTGCCTTAAGGTTGTTTACCCAGAATATAAGCATTTCCAAGGAGTAGAGAAGAAGCAAGCAAACTAATATCCCTGGAAGAAGACACTAACATGTAAGGTCCTTATATTCATATAAGCAATTGTTCAAATACATATAACCAAAGAGACAGACAAGCCTTCCAGGATCCAGGAGTTAACATTAAACTTAGATAGCTCAAGGGTGCATGGGGCATATCTAGAGAAGCCTCTCATTAATTGAAAAGAATGCAGATCTTCTAATAAAAAGTAAAAAAAAAGGGGGGATAATAACCATCTCAAAAGTAGGCTTTAAGACAAAAGAGGGGAGTGGTGCAGAGGCACAAATCAAGCTGTTTGTCTTTTAAAGAGATGCTTGGACGTCTCCTGCTTGTGTGTGCTCATCCGGTATTAAGATTTCTACTATAACGTGTGCACACATGCATGGGTGTGTGAGCACATGCATGCACACACATGTTAGGATAAAGACTTTCAGATGGCAAGAGACTGATGTTGAGAAGAGGGCCCTGCACCTCCAGCTGGAGCTGTGGAGAACAGCTTACCATTAGAGCACACTTTTCCATACCCAAGGCAAATCCTGACGCAGGTAGTAAGGATGAATAGGAGACAGCTTAGTCATCTGGGGACATCCATTTAGTTGGGGTTACACACATACCCACATCGGTTTTTTTTCTTTCTTGGTTTGTTTTTTGAGATAGGGTTTCTCTGTAGCTACAGTAATTCACTCTGTAGACCAGATTGACCTCGAACCCACAGAGATCCACCTGTCTCTGCCTTCTGAGTGCTGGGATTAAAGGCATGAGCCACCACTGCCTGGCAACCCACCTCTTTTTAATAATGCATTCCACAGCCTTGGTCCTTCACCAGCACATACTATGCACATATAATCGATCTCCAAACAACGTATCCAGAAACCTCAGAATCCCTCAAATTCTCGTGTGTTTTGGGATACATGTACTCTCACCTCTGAGCAATCATATGTTCCCCAACCCTTGGTGACATTCAGATTTAGACAAATTCTATTCAAGTGTGTTCCCAGTGGATCCAGGTGTGACGAATAGAAAGACCAATCCGGCCGGTACTTGTTTAAGATGCAAGTGCAGGAAGGTAAAACTGTGTCCTCTAGTAACCATTTAGGAGAATCTCTTATTTATACTTTTATATCTATAAATGATTGCTGATATTAATGCTGAAAAACAAATGCATTGTAGAGAAGGAAATGCACAGTGGGATAAATGAATATATAAACAGAGATTATGAATTTCAGAAAGAGCAAAACAGGGGTTTGTGGGAAGGTAGGGGGAGAAAAGAAAAGGGGGAGATGATATATTCTCAAAAATTAAATTAAAAAGGAGAGGACAAAGAGAAGAACATATACATGTGTTTAGACGTCAACTTGACTGGATCAAAGCTATCAGATAGCTAGGAAAGCATCATTTCTGAGTTCTTCTGGTAGGGTGTTTCTGGGGAGATTGACATCTAAGTAGTAGACTCAATGGGCAAGATCTACCCTCAGCTAGAGTCCTGGGTAGAACAAAAAGCTGAGAAAAGGTGTATTGCTGTTTCTCCTGGAGCTGGGACATCCTTCTCCAGCCTTAGACAGCAGAGCTCCAAGGTCTCTGACCTTTGGTCTCCTGGATTCTTACCAATGCTCTGTTTATCTCTGGATGTAATGAGTCAATTCTAATAAACTTTGTCTCAAAAAAAGAGAATGTATGACCTAATCTATGAGTCCAAGTAGAGTCACCCAAACTTGGCTCCATGGTAATCAGACCCTCCTTCCTTTAAGTCCATAGAAAAAGGCCAGGCTAATCTCTGGGGCCTTCGAGTAGTCTCACTCACATGGCCCACTGTCATCCTTGGCAGTGGATGCTACTATCACTGTGCTCCAAATAACATTATCTTGATACTTTCACAGATCTGTGTGGATAAGAGGCCCAGAAGCTGGAAACACCCTGGTCAGGTCCCATCTACCAGGAACATGGAGCATCAGCAACAAGAGCATCACTTCTCATAGGAAAGCTTGGAGGAGCACCTAGACATGATCCTCTATGGAGTTATGCCTCTGAGATTAGAGAGGTCACAACCAAACGGAGAAGCAGACTGACTAAGGCTGTGTAGGGTCAGAGACACAAGCCCTGTGCAGTCCAGAGAGCCCTTGATTCTTTCCCCATTCCTAAGGAAATACAGAGGGGTCCTGTGTGTTTCTCCATTAAGGTATTAAAAGCACCAGTGAAATTTTCCTCCTCTTGGTGTCCATCTCTTTGACATATGCGTGTGATACACACACACCAGCCCCAACAAGGAGAGCCCCTCATTTATATAAGCTCCTGTCTCTCTTTATACCATCCCCCGCGAATGTTGATACAATATTTATTAAGGCTTAAATAGCACTGTTAAGTGCACATGCTGATTTAGAATGATGGATTGTGTCATTCGAAGCGCAGGAACTCAGCCGCAGAGAAAGGATCCCCAAAGGAAAAGTAGATACATCATTAGCTAAAGACTCAAGCTAGCAGATGCCACTAGCAGTAAAGAACTATTCTTTAATTAGCCCTTTCTTTGTACCTATTCTTAACACTGATTTTTCACAAATATATTTCCAAAAATTTATATATAAAGTGAAAGGCTGATGTTAAATGAGCTGTCCTCACCCAGTTCCACACCTCAGAGAGTGTCCTCATAATCTTTTCATCCTATTATTCTGTGACATTACCACTATGATTCTTTTGGTTGGATTGGGTCTGTAGCCCAGGCTGGCTTTAAACTTGGGCTCCTCCTGACTCAGATAACTAGCAAACACCACTATGTTGAGCTACCACCACAATTCTGAACAATATGTTGAGATCACAATTCCTTGACTCACCACCACCACCAGTCGATAATACAAGTAATTTCCATGCTCACTGACAGAATTTAGTTTGCTCACATTTACAGCCACCTCTGCCTACTCGTAGTTTTGATAATTGTATCAATTATGCTTAATTTTTGAATAGCTGTCACTATCCTTTTAAGTAAAATACACACCTTCATACTTTGTCAATTATACATGCACAACCTTTTATTTCGATGCCATGGTTCCTGCACCCTATCTCATCTCTCATTTGAAAGTAAAAGGAAAGCTGGCAAGATGGCTCGACAAGGAAGGTAGCTGCTGCCAAATCTAAAGATCTTAGTTCAATTCCCTCCCAGGGTCACATGGTAGAAGGAGAGAAAGCTAACTCCTAAAACTAGAATGAAGAAAGCTACACCAGAGTTACCTTCCCATTTCTGTTTACAACTTGTATTCTACCAGTTGGAGCATCTCCTTCCCTCCCTCCCTCCCACACTTGTGCACATATATAAATGTAAGAAAGTATTTTAAAATTAACCTCCATCATGAAGAATTAAAGAATTAAAGGTGGGGATAAAGAAGGACCCTTAAAGGGGGATTAAATGGTTCTTTTGTTTGTTTGTTCATTTTATGACTATGTATATGCATGTTTAGGTTGCACCGCTTGGGTTCTTGGTGCCCATGAAGGTCAGAAGAGGGATGAGAGCCCCTGAACTGGAGTTACAGATGACTGTGAGCTGTCTTGTGGGTGCTGGGGATTAAACTCTGGTCCTCTAGAAGAGCAACCAGGGATCTTAACCACCGAGTCATCTCTCCAGTCCCTTTCTAGAGCTTTCATTCACCCTTCTGAGTCTGGAATGTGTCTTTGTTAAACACAAGTGCACTCTGCCATGCTGTAGGATGCCTATCCCGCTCTGGACCTCTACTGAGAGACTGCACAGCTGAGAAAGTCTTACCACATCCAATCCCTAGACATTGGACTTCTTAGCCCCAAGAATGTTGAGAAATGTGCTTACCATATTTATAAGACACTCAGTCTGTGGTGTTCCATTATGGCAACAGAAAACGGGCTTGTACTCCAATCCCACGCAAGTACTTACTGGAACTCGGGACTTCACAAGAGGAGAGCTTGGAAGACTGCATCCATGTGTTCGGTCCCTAGGGCGCTCTTTTGTTCCAGACTACCAAGGCCTCTGGTTCCATTCCTGGGCCTGAGTCCCCACCTGGCAAGAGAAAGCATGCCTGCATTGCTCTAAAGCCCCAAAGTGCCCAGCACACTCCAGGCCATAGCTATCTCCAAGGGGCCCTAGGGTCCTGCCAGAGAAGGAGAATGGCAGGAAGCCATAATATATTAAAACGGTGGATTAAAACAAACAAGGGCATTTGGGATCATATTACACATTGCTTTCCTCATGTGTGACAACAGGAGAGAGAGAGAGAAGAAAAGCAAAGGTGGCAAAAGACAATTGCTGACCATAATGGTCTATCTAATAACTTGGTGCTAAAAACGCTTGTGGGAGAGTCGTGAGGAGGCTGCTCCTGGCTCAGGAATCAAAGCTCTGTCAGCTCCACAGCAGCGTGCTCAGAGGCATTACTGCTTAAGTGCTCATTTAAGACTTCCTCAAAACGTAGCCTGATCGCTGGAGAGTCATAATTAGCCTCAATTGTGGGCCATATTCTCACATTGCGCATCATCCTTAAAGATGACAGGGAAAAAAATCACTCAGGGTTATATGGAATTGGTCTCAGCCCTTTTGCCTCTAGAAAATAAAAATAAAAAAAAGCCCACTTAATAATCTCCTGACTAAACACATAGCCTTCTGAATACCGAGTGATATAACTGCTTTGTTTCAAACTAGAAGAGACAAAGCCAGGACAACAGGAAGACTGTGCACCAAGAAGTCAGAGCTTCACACTACCTCTGCAGACAGTCAGAGCCCTGGGCAAAGAGAAACAAGGTGTTTCTCTATTTAGGTGAAGCAAAATCCCAGGGAAGGGACAGGTGAAGTTAGTCAGAGAGACAACAACCCAGCTCTGTAGAAGGAAATACAGGGCTACCAGAATGTCCATCCGGATGTCCCCTCCTTTCTGTCCTCAGAAAGGTGGTATGAATTCATTGTTTTGCCTTCACCTTCCCCTCCTCTGGAGCTCATGATTCACACCAACCCTTAGTTGTTGCCCGCCGTGGTCTTTGGCTCGTGTGGCCTACCTAGCTCAAAGGGCTTCCTCATGGGCACAGCCTTCCCATGTGAGTTTCCCCCTCAGCAGAACCTCCCCAAACCACTGTTCGGTTCATTCCAACATGGCACAGCGCTGTATCTCATCTGGAGACAGCTTGTAAGCAGAGACGGAAACTTCTAAATAATGCCTCAATTTAATTTCTGTTCATTGTTTTCAGTACCATTTACCCTATACATACCCCATCCTGGTAAAAGAAATCAGTTCCTTCCCTATATTTAGAAGACTTGGGGGGGGGGACAGCCAGGAATGTGAGTATGAGCAAGGACACAATTATAAAATAGGACAAGATAAACAGAAAGACTTGCGACTCTCCCATTAGCTCAGAACCAAGGAGATTAACCCCAGCTGCATCCTCATTCATGTGGCCTTAAAGAAACTGGCAATCACCTTGGCATGCACTTCCTCTTTCCTTTCTCTAGTTAGCCACTAAAGGTCTTGCTGGGTGTTTCAGAATTGAACACAGGTTCACGCAGATGCGGAGTCTATCGCATTCTATTTCAGTGAGACCTCTAGCTAGTCAGCAAGAGGCGGCGATTTCTGTCTTCCGGATTCTAAATTCTGCATCAGTAAGCGCCCACCAGTCACGAGGGAAGCTTTATCCATCAGAGAGGAGGAGAGAGTCATTTGACTGTGTGCCTGCTGGTGGTGAGAAATACCCAAGGCCTCATCTCATATCATAAGACAAAATAAACTCTAAGCATATCAAAATTATAATACCTTAAAAGGGAGAAAACAATCAGAAAAGTGCAGCTAAATGTTTACCTGACCCATGCGTTGAAAGCATAAAATAGGAAGCACAGAGCACCCAAAGATTTGAAACATCTAGATAGATGTTAACTAAATAAATAAATATAAGCAGACAATAGACTGAAAAAAATATTAGCCACACACCTGACAGGCCAAAGGTTAATATTCTTACTATATAAGGCATCTCTACAAATCAATAAGTGACAGAAATAGAAAAAAATTGGCTGGGGCTATGAATGGATAATTTACAAAACAGAAAATAGGCATGTATGAAGAGCACATCTAAGAAGCCATTTAGTCATGAAAGTAATCAAGGAAATTAAACATAAAGCCACAAGATGCAGCTTCCTGATTATCAGATTGGTGAAAAAGAGGAAGAGAAATATCAATAGCAGTGGACAGCAGAGAGGTGAAGCGAGAGAGGAATATAAATAGCTGGGCTGCACAGCCTGGAAGAGCTCTCGCTGCCTCACCCGCCAATTCTTCATTAAGGACTTTATCCTAAAAAGCAACCAGAAACATGGTTTGAGACGTTTGTAGGAGATCTTAGAGAGCAGGTTAGATCAGTACAATATGGAGACAAGATTGGCCAAGAGAGTGATTTAGGATGTCCTAGATGGCTACCATGGACTATCATAAAGATACTGTAACATTAGTGGTAAGAACTACCCGTTAGGACAGTGTTAAATGAGAGATGCTGGCCGCAAAATGGCATAGAGTGTCAGATCTCAAGAGAGCAAACGTATGAGCACATGCTTAGGGGAAAAACTAGCGAAGTGAGGTGGTCACCAATGAGTAAAATAGTCATAGATTTTTATCTCTGATTTTGGTCAATCAGTGGTGATGCAGGCCTTTAATCCCAGCACTTGGGAAGCAGAGGCAGGTGGATCTCAGTGAGTTCGAGGCCAACCTGGTCTACAAAGCAAGTTCCAGGACTGCCGGGAAAGCAGGAATGTTACACAGAGAAACCCTGTCTCGAAAACACCCCCCTCAATCTAATTTTGTACAAGAGGCATTGCTTTATGATAAAAATAAGAACTTCAGGGAAACTGGTTTTTTTTCACATCAACATCACTTTTATTTTAACTTTTAAATTTAAAATGTTTAATTGATAGGACTGGATAGATGGTTTAGCAAATAGAGGCCCTTGTGGGCAGGTCTGATAGCTTAAATTTTTTTTTTAATCTTTTGTGTCTTTCACATCATGCATCTCCATCCTATTCATACCCCTGTCCCTTCGTATCTGCCCTCTGCCCTCACAACCTCCTCCAAAATGAAATAAAATAAAATCTAAGGGAGAAAATAAAAGAAAGAAAGCATCAGGCTCGTCATGTACTGTGTACTGTGACACAGTGAGTCATGCAGTAAATGCTTTTATCCACTTATCTTTACTTGCAAGTGCTCATTGCAGAGCGTCACGGGTCTGTTCGAGGCCTCTGGTTTCCACTACACTGTCGATCCTGGGGCCTCACTGGGACTCCTTTTGGTTATCCTGCCCAGTCTGATAGCTTAAATTTGATCCCAGATCCCATGAGGCAGTAGAAGAGAAGTGACTCTCAAGAGTTGGCCTCTTCCCTCCACAAACATGCTGCAGCATGCATGCGCCCCTTCCCCGCACACACACACACACACACATACACACATACACACACAATAAATAAATAAAAGCTTAAAAATAAACAGTCAATAAAATTGACAGTAAAGATTAAATTTATTGGATGCGTATAACATGACATTTATGTACACATCACAGTGATTACCATAATCAAAGTAATTGACACAGCCCATCAGCACCATGCCAGAATCCCAAGACTTACTCATTTCAGAGCCGAGATCATGCGCCCTTTCAGGCAGCTCCCCCATTGCTCTCAGCCTACCCCAGGCCCTACAACCACTGCTCCCCTCTCGCAGAAGCTGCATGAAAGTGGAACCACACAATATTGGTCAGGTTTACTTCAGGCAGCATCATATCCTCAGGTTTATCCATAGGCTCTCAAATAAGCATTCATATTACTAATGAAAAGGAAAACCTCAAAAAAGTAAATTAACATGGAATTCAACCTCCAGTCCAAAGATGTTTACAACTGCTCCTTCATCACACCTTTTCCTCTCACAGGAGGAAAAACAAAAATAACCCAAACAATAACAAAGCCTGAAAGAACCCAAAATTACTTCTGACTTGGTCAGTATATATAATTATGAAAACAAGATGATTAGTTAGTAGCCCCAGTTAGTGCTCTGGGTTCTGCCTTTTCTGCTTAGTGTATTTAATATTTAAATTCCCACATGTCGATATAGTCAACATGCATATCATGTGAGTGTCGTGTCAATCCATCACTGCTGTACATTCTCCAGCTTGTTCCCTCTTCATCCCAGACCTACAGTGAAACGAATTTCCCAGGCCTCCGCAGTCCAGGTGTGACCCGAGACCGGCTTCTTGCTCCGACAGTGTAGGCAGACAAGCCATTGCCCCCAGATTTGCGGCTCTGGTTCTGGAAAATGTTCTTGCAGTTTCCCTGCTCTCCCTCTCTCTCCCCACACGCTGTTAGGTTCAGAAGGGAAACAATGGCGCCTCTAGATGTAGAAACATGGATCCCTGAGTGACAAGGGGAAGGGAATAAATCCCTTTCCCCCCTAAGGATTCACACTGAATGGTGATGTAGGCAAGGACTCAACTATCATATGACGCAACCAAAGTCTGAGGCTGCTGGCGCAGCTATGCTCCAGGTGAGACCAAAGCCGTATCCACACCAACCCATCAGACCACACTCTGTTTAACAACGGCTTTCCTGTCTTCGATAGTCTTGTTGTCCCTAAATAACTCCGTAATTATCGCTGGGCTAGTTACAGGTTTTCATTTGCTCCTCTGGCTTATACTCACAGAGCACATTCCCCAAGGATAATTACCGGGGGGATTACTAAAGCATTATCTGGGGAGGATGAACTGTTTCATATATTTCGGTTCCCCATGGACACACTGCTCTCCAGGAACTCCAGGCAAATGAGTATAACCTCAGCTGTGTCTGCAGGGCCTCCATCCCTGGCAACACTGAGATCAGGTTTTTTTAGTTTGTTAATGCTATGGCACACATTATAAATGCTCTTAAGGCGATTTCACGGAGGACATCCATACTGCAGAGCTTGGTGGGAGTTCCTTTACTACAAAGTGCATGGCAGATAGTATTTTGACCCAGCAACCCCTCCCTTCTTCACCCTTAGGCAGTTGCTGGGATATTCATACTTCCTGCCTTAAGGAAGTGATGGCATCATAAAATGCAATAAAAAAGAATCAAGCTTTCCCTTCTACATTACAAGACAGGGTTCTGGAAGGCCGGCAGAGACAGAATATAAAGAAGAGGAGAAGGTCTTTTTGCCTCACAGCCTGGCATTTGAGCATAAGAAGCCTCAGGGCTGGAGGGCTCGGGGCAAACGGCTTAGGCATCAATAATAGATTTGGAGGAATACTTGATAGGTCTGAGTCAGGCCACTCTGCCTCAGGCTAGATGAAGTTGCTCTAGACAGAGGCTGTTGAGAATCACAGGAGGAAAAAGAGCTGTCAACAGGGGATGCGATAGGAGCTGGGAAGGGCAGACGGAAGCCGTGCTCCCTATGCTCTCCCACGACCCTAAGAGGGCTGTGCATGGCTCTAAGACAGTGATGAGCACTCTGGATATAGCAGGAATGAGAAAAGACCTAGCAGGGCTCCTGTGGGCCAGCATTGTGATGGGGAAACCGGTAACAAATGCATGTGCGGTCCGCTGAGTCCCAGTGAGTGCTCTCTGGACTCAGATCCATGTATTTGTTCCCTCACTGCACCTTAAGGCCACTGGGATGCCTCACATCTGTGAAACCAACCAACTAACCAACTAGCCAGAAATCAAAAACATTGTGTGCCAAGGAAGGGGAGTACATTCACGTTGAGTGTGTGCAGAACTTTGCTTACCATTATCACCTAAGTACTATAACATAACAGGTGCTTATGAAGCACTTACATTGTATTATTACGTATTATTCTAGATGTGGCCTAGAACTGAGTTAGACTGTATGGGAGTTGTGCACAGGCTGCATGCAAGTATGAGACTGTTCTATGTGAGACTTGAGCATCTGGGGATTTGAATATCTGTACAGGATCCTGGAATCACCCTTGGACATGTATATGTGCATATGTGTGTGTGCACCTGCGCAAGTGTGTGCGTGTTTGTGTATGCGTGCGCGCATTCATACAGACATACATAACATCAGTGGTGGCAAGTACTTAGAGGACAAATTAAACAGGATGAATGAGGGATGTCAGTGTTTCTTTAAATAAGGTCAGGAGAGGCCTCTCTGGACACTGACAAGCGAAGCGGGAAGGGAGCCAGGAGCATATTTCAGCACAGAACATCTCAGGAAGTGAGACCAGCATGCAGGAAGGCCTGGAGAAAGCCAGGTGACTTGGAATAAGCTCTGAAAGGAGCCAGTGTGGTAGCACCTATGAAAAGGAGAGAGACAGGAGAGCAGGGTGCCAGGGGGCAGGCTGTCTGGGCAGAAAGGATGGAGGCGGCCACAGTTAACACTGATCTTTCTTTAGGTTTTCATCTGAGTCCCACAGGACTCTGGAGAGCCAAGGAATGAGAGTAAGGTGTGCGGTCGGGGGGAGTGTCAGAACTGACTTCCCAGTTCTCTTGCTAGCTACCTCCCTGTCTGCTGACCTCTGAGCACACAGCCCATAGTGAGCAGTAGCCTTCTCCAGATCCTACGGAGGTTGCCTACAGGATACAAAGAAAATCTGGGAGGAGAAGCTGATCTTGGACCCCTTTACTCCTTTTGGGCCAGGAGAGTAGGGTGTGGGGGAAGAGGCAAGGCATCGAGACTAACATATACAAGCAATCAATGCAGGAGGAAGACTGGAACACCCCTTAGGCTACATGTCACAAAACAGAGCATGCACAAAAAGTCCCATGATCTCTAAACACCAGAAAGCAGTTCTAGGTAGGTGACCTAGAAAAGATCACAACATTCTTGAGCTTGGGATCTGCACCAGCCCTCTAGCCCACTTCTATTCTTGAGAGTTCCTTTCTCCTTAATACATTGTCGCTGTTTCATTCTCTATCCATGTGAGAACCCTAAGATTCCAGTGGGTGCACTCATTCATGCCTACAATACCTTCTGCCGTGTTTGTCCCCTCACCGCGACTTAAGGCCACCCGCATGTGAGCTAAGTTCAACCCCTACCATTTCCCGGAGCTCAAGAACTGAGACCAAAGTACCATCGTGCAAGGTGACATTTACACTCATTCTAAAAGAACTCTCTGCAGATGTCAGTCATGAACTAAGCCAAGCAAGGCCCTAGCTGATGCATGGACAGGAGGTTTTTCCTTCACTTGTTTTTACACTCTGGTAGGTGAACACACATACATCTCTCAAACCCCCAGGAAACACAGGGATCAGGAATCTGGCACCAGCCATAGACAGATGGCCACTCCAGTTCTAAATGAACTATGGCTCCAGCCTCCTTTTCATCTCCAAGGCCGTTTGGCATAGCCCCATTCATCTGCGGAGACTGTCAGCTTCTTTCTCCTGGACTTCTCTTGTGACCTTCACTTTATTCCCTGCTCGTGCCTGAGTGTGGCGGCTGAACTGGATTGATTAAAGTTTTAGCCCTGTCTTGTTTTAATTCAAGCACTAGCTAAACAGCACCGACTGTCAGGATTCTGGACCCTGGCCCTGCGTTCCTCCCTCAGCAACCTCACTCCCTATTACAGCTGCTCTGTCTCCAGATTGGCTTCTGGGTGAAGTTTACCTTTGGTTAAAAATGACATCATCAAGCCAGTGAGAGTAGATTAATGTTCACCTCCATCCATCCATCCATCACTAGTGATCCTGGGTTCTTTACGTGTGTGCCAAGCACGATTTCCCTCCATATCCCATAATTCATCTCCGGGTCTAATGAACCAGTATTGAGTTTGTCAGTTTCCCTGAGTTTTGACTAGAAGGGACAGTTCTTTGTTACTCGGTCTTTTTGCACTCGAGAGACAGCATGGATGTGTAGAAAAGAGGAGAGAAAGTCCGGGATGGTGACAGCAATATCTGAGCATGTCATTTATCATTTCTATTTACAAACACTAGGAAGGGCTCTCACAAAGGCAGGGGTGGGGAACTCACGTTTTCTTCTGTCTTGAGTCTTCAATCTGGTTGCTATTTTTCAGGGAGTCATATGGTTTTCCCTTTCTGTTGCTTTCCTGTAATTGTCCATGGTTCTCTCTGTAACAGAGGAGGGAGTGTGGGATGAGGCACAGGCACCCAACATCCAGGGTTGAATCGAATGCACAGCATCACACCTTTCCCCTACTAAATTCTCAAAGATCTATTTGTCCATCCTTCCATTCATCCATCTATCCATCTACCTGCCCATCCACACATCCAGTCAATCATCCACTCATCTCCTCCATCATTTATTTAATTTAGTAAATATCCCTTGCTTTGTATATGGTAGGTTCTATGTCAGGTGTTGAGTTGTTGGGTTTTTTTTGTTTGTTTGTTTGTTTTGTTTTGTTTTTAATAAACCTGGAATTATGCTTGCGTTCAAGTAGAGAGTGACCAAAAAAATTAGGACATAATCCCTGAAATGCTAGTCCAGGGGCTAAGAATATACCCCAGTTGTTAAGAGGAGTGCTTGCCTAACTTGCATGCACCAGGCCCTGGGTTTGATTCCTAACACTGCAGAAATGGAGTGTGATGCCATGCATTTGTAATTCCAGTTCTCAAGAGGTAGAAGCTGGGGGATTGGAAGAAGTTCAGGGTTATCCTCAGCTATATTGCAAATCTAAGGACAGTCTGCCATACATGAGACCTTGACAAAACAGAAGGGTGTGTGAGCATATTAGTTCATTGTTTATAGTCCCAACTAGAAGGAAAGGAGTCACAATGAGCCACACCAGGAAGTACCAGGGTGATTCTGGAGGTGGGAGAAGGATGGGAAAAGCCAGAGCAGGAACCTTTGCTATGGGGATTTACAGGGAAAGATGCATCAGGCAGTTGTCACTGAGCATGCTTAGGAATAGATAATTTGAAGACTTTTGGTGGACTCTGGCTTAAAGGAATGGTCTAGTCGCCTAGAAGCATCTTCCCTAGGTGATAGGGCTGGAGAATGTTGTCAGAGCTACTTGAACTTGCTGAAGCATAGTGGATGAGGGTGGAGATGGGCTTGTTTGCATATCAAAGGCATTCCTGCAGATAAACTACTGGGTATCTCTAGTGCATGCTAAACCTGGCAGGGACTATTCCTCCCAGGGTCCACAAGGCACCAACATGTCTAAGCATCATAACGTATAGAAAGCGAGACGAGATTAATATATAGTGTTTCAGAAAAATGATCACCTCTGCTTTTAAAGAGCTCAGAGACCTGAAAACAATTGCAGTAGGGTTTGGTATCATGATGGCATGAGGAATTATTCCAGTCACCTTTGGGAATGTCTGCCAAACACAATCGTCTCACTCTTGAGAAATACCCCACAAATACAAAGGGGTAGACTTTTCAACAGCCAGGTTCATCATTCATGCTCCTGGATACCAGGTGGACACCTAGTACCTGATTCAGCCAATCAGATTTCCCACTCAGTTAATTAGGGGCTGAGATTCAGAGGCCACCGGAATCAAGTGGCAGCCTGCCTTTACCATACAGACCTATGACCCCAAGCCTGCTCCACAATCCAGCCACTCCGGAGTTTTAAAGTGAGGCTTCCAATTCAGGCACCTTTCATTGGAGTCTCTACTGGGGTTATCATGGTTTTGCTTAGACTGTCTCAACCTTCCTATCCCTCAAAACTGAATTCTCTTGGGCTGGTCCCATCTCCCTTCCCCAATTCTACCTCTGAACTGTCTTATTTGAACATGTACAAGTGATGGTGATGAAATGATTATAAATGGTCTATATATTCACAGACGCATGGAACATGGCATGGTGGGGGCTGGGGGGCACTTTTCATCAACGTTCTTCTACTCAACTTCTAATAAAATGAATGTCCATCAAAAGAAGATGAGCAAAGCACCCAAGAAGCCAATACATCGATTAAGCAAGAAATATTTTTAGTGAAGGAGATGAATGGAAGGACAATGTTTTTAATTTAGCTGGAGAGGGTGTTTGGACAGCGGGTAGATATCTAAATATATAAATGCACATGCACCAGTGCCTGCTGTTTGGCTAGCAACCGGACATCTAGCAAGACATGCCAGATGAATGGCACTTTACAGGACCCAAAGGGAAGGCCCTTCTGGGCTAGACAGATCCAGGAAGACTTTCTGGAGATGGCAGGATTAATCGCATCTTTCAAAGGTAAATGAGTCCAAATGAGTGGAGAATTCAGGCAGGGTATCACAGACCCCTGGGTGGACAAACCAGCTCTTTAGATACATGAAGGAAAGGATAATATTTAATTGGCTTTGTAAATGTTCTCCTTTAGGAACTCTGCCTCCCCACCCTATAAAAGTTTTCCCTTAATTTCTTTCCCACAAGGCACTAGGATGCTGACAGCCAGACCCACCCGAGCTTTCTCATATGGAGAGACCCTGTCTTGGGGCTCTTCCTCCTTTCTCATCATGAAGAAGAAAAAAACAAGGACCTAACGACCTCCAGCTCAAATAGAAACAGGCATAAAAACTCAGGTAGGGTCCCTGGACCGCTTAGGGACAAGAGAGGAAGGTGATGAAGGACATCGTGGGTGTGTCTCTGCCACAATGTTACCACTCCACAATGGGTACATAAAACACTGGAAACCTGCAGGCCACTCACTGGGCCCCTCCTTTAAAATAGGCAACAGCTTTGCCCACGAGATCAGCCCTTCTCAGGGTCTGAGCTCTGAGTTCTGAGTCCCAAGGACCTATGCTATGTAAAACCCAGGCATTCTGAATAAAAAAAAAAAAAAACCCTTCCTTNCCCTGCCCAGACTCCCTCACCTCCCCATCCCTTCTTCTATCCCTGCCCAGACTCACTCACCTCCCCATCCCTTCTTCTATTCCTGCCCAGACTCCCTCACCTCCCCATCCCTTCTTCTATTCCTGCCCAGACTCCCTCACCTCCCCATGCCTTCTTCTATCCCTGCCCAGACTCCCTCACTTCCCCATCCCTTCTTCTATCCCTGCCCAGACTCCCTCACCTCCCCATCCCTTCTTCTATCCCTGTCCAGACTCCCTCACCTCCCCATCCCTTCTTCTATCCCTGTCCAGACTCCATCACCTCCCCATCCCTTCTTCTATCCTTGTCCAGACTCCATCACCTCCCCATCCCTTCTTCTATCCCTTCCCAGACTCCCTCACCTCCCCATCCCTTCTTCTATCCCTGCCCAGACTCCCTCACCTCCCCATCCCTTCTTCTATCCCTGCCCAGACTCCTTCACCTCCCCCATCCCTTCTTCTATCTCTACCCAAACTCCCTTATTCTCCAGTTGCTGTTGACCCTCAAGTGTTTGGCCTAAAATTCATGACTCTCTAGTGGGCCATACTGAGGCCTTCGAAGCACAGCCTTGGGTCTAAATGTCCAGTGGAGAGGATCCCATCCTCGGGGAGCTCAGGTCTCTGTGTATGTGCTTCACTCTTAGATGTGCCCTTTCCTGGGGCTGTGGAGATGGCTCAGCAACCAAGAATGCTACTCCTTACTCTTTCAGAGGGCCTGAGTTTTATTCTCAGGGCTCATGTCCATTGGCTTACAAACACTTATAATTCCAGCTCCAGGGGACCCCTCACCCTCTTCTAACCTCTGTGGGCACTGGCAAACATGTGGTACACACACACACGAAATACATCTTTAAAAAATATGTCTTTTCTTTCCACTCGAATTGGGTATGAGAGCAACATCTGAGGATAGATGTGTCCGAGTCACCCTACATGGGACTCTGTTTCCCCGTGTGCAATCCACAGGGGACTCTGGCTTCTCTCCAAGGCTACCCCTCCCCCCTATTAGGTCCTGTTTCCCCCCACACACACACACCACAGGTTATCTGTCACTGAAGGCTTTTCAGTCTTTTATGCTGCCATGGACCATTTTCCATGTTACCAGGGAGTGCAAACGTCCTCACAATACATTTTTTGAAAGACCTTGGAAACCTCTGCATAAATCAGTAGGAGTTCATTTATGGGTTGGGAATATTCTGGATCATTTATTTGGTGCAAAGGATCCTAAACCCAAGTCTTTAATGTTCTACCTCGGTTCTTGCAAGGGTTGGCTGCATTTTCTCCACACGTTTGTTTTGCTTGGCCAGGCAGTGCTAGCCAAGCACAAGGAGACTTTTATCATTATTCAAAATAGATCTTCCTTTCCTAATGACATGCTCTTTGGAGGTTTGACTCGCAGCCAGCACTTCTTCCCCTTAAAAAAAATACACGAGCAAATATAGAGCTCTCCCAAGCCACGGTGGCCGCGGCTCTCAGGTTTCAGCTTTGCTCTGTTGTCCTTCCTGTGAGCCTGAACCCTAAGGTGGCCACACACAGTTCCTCCTAGTAACCTCTGCTGTCTTGGTGCTGCTCACTGCAGCAGCTAGAAAAATGAACCTGCTTATGGTGACACAGTAAAACAAGGCCACACAGACTGCAGGTTTATAGACTGAGCTTTGTTGGACGTCTTTATCAAACACGGCCATACTAAGACACAACCAACATAGTTAGCGATTCTCCCAGTGTCTAGTGCCAGAGGCTCTTCTCTATCTCCCCGTATAGAAACTGAGATTAAGATGTGCACATTCTGGCTTCCTGCTTGCTTGAATTGCCTCTATTCTGTCATGTGACCAAGCCTTAAACTCCTGTCCTTTGGGGACCATCAGAATGACACCTTTAGTGTTTGGGCCTTGTTTTATAGCCTCCCGATCTTGTGCCCTTTAGAGTTCAAAGGTCACATCAGGCAGCAGGCCTGGAGGTTTTTGATGTAACCTCTGAACCCCAGCAAACAAAAGAACAGAGGCCCACAGAGACAATCCATCTCAAAATGATCCCATAAAGAATGCAACTCAATCAGCACACAGCATGCAAATCGTCTAACATTTTTATGATGCACCCGGCTAAATCCAAAGCTACGGCCATGAGATGGGACCCAAACCCCAGGAGCCCAATACATAAATCAAAGCTTGAGAAAAGCAGAGAAATTAGTTCGCAACTGGCTCAGAATGGAAGGATTTGCAAGAAGTGATTTATAAGGTGTTTCCCTCCCCTTCTTTGCCCCCATGAACACACTAGCAGACGTGTGTACACACATACCGATATCGCACCACCACCAGGAAACCAAACTTGTCGGAAGGTCTTTCTGGGAGCTAAGCTTGTTATGGACAGGTACAAGAAGATTTCAGATAGCTGCTTGTTTTTTCCTTGCCTGCCAGAGCCTTCAGTGATAGGTTGAAAAGCAGAGGCTCAAACAAGCTATAAGGAAGATGAGGTTTGGGGATTAGCTCAGTTGGTGGAGTACTGGCCTAGCAGTCATGAAACCCTGGGTTTGATGTTTAGGACGATATAAACTAGGTGTGTTGAACATACCTGTAATCTCAGCACTTGGGAGGTGGAGGCAGGATGATCAGAACTTCAGGGTCATCTCAGCTACGTAGAGTTTGAAGCCAGCCTTAGATACATGAGACTCAAAAGAAGAAGAGGAGGAGAGCTTGCTACATATGTGGAAGGGAGGCCCCAAAAACCTCATTCTGCTGAACAGATGTCGCTTCCCATACTACAAAGATTATCCCACAATTGTCCTTAATACCTAGCACACATGCTCCCAGGGCAAAGGTCAGCCTAACTTCTGAATTGATGAGCCATACTATTCGAATAGCTGGGGAGCTAAACAGGGCAAACTCCTATTTTTCATGACGATGTCAATCTGTTTTGTTTCATTTCTTAAAAGAAATACTTTAGTGTGTGTATCTAGGTCCCTAGGTGAGATGTTGATGATAGGAAATGGACCTTGAGAATTTTGTCAAATAGTCTATGAAAGAAAAAGTTGTTCTTCACAGAGACTGAGAATGCAAACAAAACACAAATTTTTGTCTACAATGAACCAGAACAGTGTGTCTGAGACCTAAACCCTCATTGCAGGTGTTACAATGGAAGAAAGTTTCCCTTCCTTGTCTCTTCCAACCTCCTCCTTTCAACTTTGCCCCATTTTATGTCACTGAAACAATGGGACTATATTTGTAACGGTGCCCAAAAAAGCAGCATTATGGCATCTAATGATTCAGCAATTAAGAGTACTGGCTGTTCTTCCAGAGAACCTGAGTTAAATTCCCAGCACACACATGGGGACTCACAACCATCTGGGACTACAGTTCCAAAGGATCTGACACCCTCTTCAGGCTTCTGTGGGGACCAGGTACATAAGTGGTGCACAGACATACTACCAACAAAACACTCGTGCACACAAAGTAATATTTTTTAAAGGTACGCCGAATAGCAAGGCACTAGAATAGTATCAAAAGAAATAAAAATCTTAAAGAACCTTTAGCATCCGAAGCTCTCCTGTGTGTGACCTTAGGGAAAAGTCAATTCATCTTCCTGAAATTTCCTGCCTCGATTTGTACATTCATTTGCACTCGGTTTGAGGGTGGGGGGCTCCTCTGCACAGGTGCGGTCCAGGTCCCAGGATGCACTGCTTCCTATAAGACTTATCTGTCACATCTGTGTTTCAGAAGTACAGTGTTGAGATTCAAGGGAATGGATTAAAAGGTTCCTTCTCTATCTATCCCTGGTTGTTCACTGGGAGACTTGACCGTCTGCCTCATTGTCAGAGATCGAAAGCAATCTCCTGGAAGAAGCATTTTCTTCGGTGATACCCAGGAAACACATCTGATTCTGGAAACTTTGGAAGATTTTTCCGTGCTGTTTTGGAGGCCTGGTCTCAGGAACATAGGTGAATTGTGCCATTGCTGATGCGAAAGAAGAGGCTCTGCCAGGTGAAGGTAGAGGGCAGAATGACTGGAAGGCTGAGAAACTGCTCCGTCCAAAGGGGGGTGTGCTAGTTTGAATGTAACTGCCCCCCCAAGCTCAGAGAGTAACGCCGTTGGGAGGTGTGGCCTTGTTGAAGTAGGTGTGGCCTTGTTGGAGGAAGTGTGTCACTGTGGCGGTGATCTTTGAGATCTCTCTAAAGCTTCGCTTAGTGTCACGGTCCACTTCCTGTTGCCTTCTGATCAAGATGTGGCCATCACCATGTCTGCCTGCATGCCACCATGCTCCCTGCCATAATGATAATGGACTAAACCTCTGAAACTCTAAGCCGCCACCTCAATTAAATGTTTTCCTTTATAAGAGTTACTGCAGTCTTAGTGTCTCTTAATAGCAATTGAAACCCTAACTAAGGCAGTGGGGAAGGAAAGGTGAGGGACGTTAAGAGAGAGGTGAGGGGCTGCCAGAAAGATGAATCAGCCATTAAAAATCTAATCTCACAATCAAAAATACAGGAGAGGCGAGGGGTATGATCTTGGTTAGGGTCAACCCATCAGGACGAAAGCCTGGGCTCCTTCTTCTCCAACTCAGGCACCTCCATCAAATCCACTATGCCACTCCCTCTGGTCTTCCCCAGGATCATCCCCACACTTTCCTCAGGTTCTGGAAAGTTCTCGTCCCTTGCCCAGAAGGAACCATGGTAGGTGTAGTGTGTGGAAATGGGCTTTGGAACCAGGCTTAGTGGTAAGCAGAACAGGCCCACAGTACACAGAACCTAGAAACCAGGCCCAAGCCCTCACAATCCAGCTGCAATTAGAGCAAGTCAGCCCAGCTGTCAGGGTTCCGACTCCCCACCTCTGAGCCATGGAGAATGACATCTATCCACATCTCATAACTCAGAACCTATGTCAGATTTCACAAAGGATTCTGCTACAAAGTCATACTGCATTCAGTAGGGGGGCCCCAGATCCAGCCACAACTGTTCTCATGGAAACTGAACAGGGGATGACACAAACCAGAGGTGGCCACGTAGGGATGAAGGGAAAAGCCAGAGTGATGGAGATACAAGGCCAGGAAAACCTGGAGCTCCCAGAGTTGTAGGAGGCAGGGAGGGTGTGGTGGTTGGAACAAGAATGTCCCCCATGGGCTCAGATGCTTGCATACTTGGTTCCCAGTTGGTGGCACTGTTTGGGTGGGGTTAGGAGGTGTGGTCTTGATAGAGACAGTATGTCACTGTACTTACTTTGGAGAGTTGAAAGCCACACACCCTTTCTAGTTTGCTCTCTCTCTGCTTCCGGCTTGCAGTTGCCCTCAGTCGCTGCTCCAGCCTGCTTCCTGCTGAAATGCTTTCCGACCATGAGAGACCTTATCTCTCTGGAACCAGGAGTTCAAATGAGACCTCCTTTCTCTAAGTTATCTTGGCCATGGTGACTTATCACAGCATCAGGAAGGTGACTAATATAGAGTATTTTTACCCAGAGCCTCGAAGTCGAACGTGACCCTACTGACCCCTCCGTTTAGATTTTCAGCCTCCGAAACTGTGCAGAGCAAACACACACTGGTTTAAACCACGATCTCTATGGTTCTTTGTCACAGCTGCCCTAGAGAACAAAACCAGCGTGGGAAGTGGGTCCGCCTTCAGAATGGTCACGTGCACGTTTAGTTGTGGGTCTGGATACAGCTGATTACAGCAAGAGCTTCATCATCTCCATCTCTGTCAGGTGTGAGGAGTTAGTTTCCTCAGCTTCTGGCCCATGGAACCATAAATCTTCCCACTCCCAGTAAGAGAAACAGAAAGGCCACTTTGTAAATTGGCACCAGCTCCAGCTGAAGCCCATCCTTACCATTAACAGAGCTTCTGGGAAAAGATGGGCCTTGCCTCATGGAACCCCCTTTCTTTTAATGCTAGGATGTAAGGTGATTACCCCAAAAGCCTCTTGTGCTGACGTCCTGGTGTTATTTGAGGAGGGCCTGGAAACTTGAAGGGGAGGTCTATTGAGCCTCTTCCTGTCTCTTTTGGCATCTGATTGTCATGAGGTAAACAACCTCCTCTTCCACTATGACAGTCTGCTTTGTCTCGAACTCTTGGTAACGGTGCCAGCCCCTCTGTAATGCCTAACTGAAATAATTCCTCCTCCTGTCAGTTGACTCTCTCAGGTCTTTGACCAAAATGAAAAGTCAGACATGTACTGTCAGTATGAGTTTGGTAATTATTCCATGACGTTCTAGCCCAAAACTAGAATCTAAATGAACAAACTTGCTGAGTGAAGAGTGTGTTGTTTGTGCTTTTTTTGTATAGGGGTGTGTGTGTGTGTGTGTGTGTGTGTGTGTGTGTGTGTGTGTGTGTGTGCCTGAAGTCAACCTTAGGTGCTGTTCTTCCTTGGTTTCTGAGACCAAGTCTCTCAATGGGACCTGAACCAACAATGCTGAGGCAACAAACTTCAGGAACCTACTTCTTCCCCGGCCCCGGGCTGACAAGCAGACACCACCACATCCAGCTTCATACATGGGTTCTTGGCATTGCAGAGGTCCTTCTGCTTGAATAGCAAGTACTTTATTGACTGAACTATCTCCCCAGAGAAAGCCCAGCCCAGGGAAATATTTGTTATTTTTGTAAAGTTTTCCTATAAATCCCTTCTCCTCCCAAACCTGAGTCCATGTAACAAGAAGGGTAAAGCTTCCATTTCCATGGACATTTTTAGGAACATGCCTTGACACATATACATGTTTGCTCCTGAAGGGCCTTTAGACTATGAGACTTGGAGCTGCAGGCTCCAAGAAAGACCATCAGCAGGGAGGTGGAACATAAGAATGTCTCTATACGTCACATTGATGGACTGAATTATGACTCCCTTGCTCATTTGATACTGGAAGCCCAGCCTAAGACTGTGGATGGTGGTGTCTACCCACAGCTTCCCTGTATAGCTGACCCAATATGAGGGGTAATCAGCCAACACTCTGAAGAGAAGTACTTACTGCCTAAAGAGACATTTGGCATCCACTCATTAGCTGTGAACTGGGGAACAGATTGTTGTGGGATATTTGATCTTCACTATGTGAAGATGTATTTCTGTTTTATCTCATCTGCCTAAGGCACCTTCTGGTTGGCTTATTAAAGAGCTGAACTCCCAATAGCTAGGCAAGAGAGAATAGGTGGGACTTCCTGGAAGAGATAGGAACTCTGGAAAGGTATCTGAGAGGCACAGATTTGCCATTGAGACACAGAGGAAATAGGACATACAGTATGGAGGAGAGATAAGATACATGGCAGAATGTAGATTAATATAAATAGGTTAGTTTAAGTCTTACGAGCTAGCTGGGAATGAGGCTAAGACAAGGCCAAGCTTTCATATTTCATAAGAAGTCTCTGTGTCATTATTTAAGAACTGGAAGTCCAAAGAAAGACCTGTTAACATATACTTGATTACTATCCTTTACCTGGTATCCCAGGGTTCCCAGACTTTTCCAGGCAGAATGTGGGTTCCATCCTACTTTGTGACGTTGTTGTTCTGAGTGGCCAGAGATGACCTGGCTTGGAGATCATGGGACATTATGCCATTCTTCACAGTCCCAGGGGCTGAAGGCAACCAAGAAGCCCTCAAGTTACTGGGAATTCTACCCAAGTGCAGAGTCAGGGCTCTGCCTAATGTCGTGGGCTTTTCTTCTATCTATTGATATCTAGTAAGCCCCAAATTTTAAAAGTGTAATGAACCTTCCATTTTTGGATCAAAATCTGGAAATACAGGAATTTATCAACTGCCTCCAATACTGACAAGAGACAATAGAGGTTTTTAAAGATAAAAATGTACAGCCAGGTGTGATGTATACCTGTAGATACATGTAGTCTCAGTATTCATGAGGCTGAGGCAGAAGAATCACAAGTTTGAGGCTAGCCTTGGCTGTATAACAAAACCACACACACACACACGCACACACGGAGAGAGAGAGAGAGAGAGAGAGAGAGAGAGAGAGAGAGAGAATAGAAACTCATGCTAGGAATTTTGATAAATGAAATCATGATAATATAAAATTCTCTGGCACACTGCTTCCTCCTATGAACATTACTCCTCGATTATTGAAAACTCCATTGGGATTTTAAAATAAAAGCTACACTTTCTTCTACTGTGGAATGGAGAAATCTTTACCCTGCCCTCCATCCTAGCCCCACCACCTTCGGGTATACACACACACACACACACACACACACACACACAAGCACAATGAACTTAGGAAGGAAAGAAAGATCAGTAATGAGAGAAGCCCACTAATGGATTGGCTTAAGTATAGAACAACAGCCCATCACGCTTCTAGAAAATAATCAATCAAGCACTTAATTTTAAACATAAAAGTAAGCTGCCAGGAGACCGTTAATAGATAACCAAATAAATTAACAGTTGTAGGTGGGATTGGAAACCAGGTCAGGCCCTACACCAAGCTCTGAGCCCCATGCATAGAAAGGGCCTCTTCAGCATGGTACTTGATCTCACACTGTTTCAAAGTAGGAAATCTCCTTTTAGCCAATATCCCTGCTCAGCGGGCTCATCACTTCGGGGAATTGTCCTTTGTGCGTCTTCCATAAATTTTATAACTCCTGCTTTAAAATATTGATGGGCATCTTGGCCTTGGCCCAAGCCCGCTGTGGATTAGCATGGACATGAAAACCTTCAGGAGTGCAGAAACAGGAAGGAACATGTTCCCTGCTGACCTTCTGTAAGGGGACAATTGTGTTAATACAGTAGTTACCTGAACCAAGGCATGCCTGGCTATGATGGACGGCTCAGAGCTCCACGGGGGCAGAAGGGCATTAGGGACCCACACAGGCAATGCTTGGGGACCTGCAGATTTGTAAAGGGTAAGTGAAATCAACACAGGATTTCCCCAAATTTCCCAACCTGAATTTCCAACTTCTCCCAGCGTTTAAAATCTTCACAAATTTACTGATAAATAAAGACTGACAGCATTAGAGTCTTTAGTTCTGCCCATGACCCAGCCAGGGCAAGTGAGCAAAGGAAGCGGCAATAGGAACAGAAAAGGCAAGACTAAAGAATTGATCTCGAGGTTACCGGGAGCTCTGCAAGTGCACTCAACTTAGCGCATCCTGAGTCCAGGCTCTTTCTAATTGTTCTTAAAACCAAAGAATTTCACCTTCTAGAACAATCATCACCGGAAACTACAGCAGTCCACTAGCCAAATTAATAAAAGAGATCACTGGGCTTGTTTATTTGTTGCATTATTACCACGTACATACATGCACACATGTACAGAAGGAGGCACATGAACAGACACACATTTTCAAACACTGTACAGTTCATACTTTCGCAAAAAAAAATTGCAAGTATTTTCTTTGATCCAGAAAATTCACCTTCAGGAATTTTTCCTCTGGAAATCACTGAGGATATACCAAGAGATTTTGTCTATGAGGATGTTTATCAAGCCACTACTTAGTAATAAGTGAAAATGAAAATAATAAGCAGTCTCAGTAACTGAGTCATATTCGTGTAATATTGCTGTAGCCGTGAAAAATGTATAGTAGAGCAAGGCAGTGGTGGCACATGCTTTTAATCCCAGCACTCAGGAGGCAGAGACAGGTGGATCTCTGTGAGTTTGAGGCCAGAAAGCTCCAGGACAGGAGTCAAAACTATACAGAGAAACCCTATCTCAAAAAGAAAGAAAGAAAGAAAGAAAGAAAGAAAGAAAGAAAGAA
>LOEQ01002939.1:71031-93053 GCA_001685075.1 Bramus lutescens | reverse complement strand
GGGGGGGGGTAGGAAGATGCAGCAGCAATGAATCTGTCTGCAGAACATCATTGGAAAAGTGAAAGCATAGTTGCATAGCATATGAGAGTCACGTAGCATATGAGAGTCGCGTAGCATATGAAAGTCGCATAGCTTATGATGGTAATATAGCATATGACAGTGAAAATTAAAAAACTTCAAATGAATATTAATCAAGGATTTGCCAAAAATGGCCACAGGCATTTAATTATATTTACTCATTTATATCCAAAATAACGTATTTAAGAAAAGAAAATGGGGATTACAAAAATATGGATGAATAGTTCATTAAATGCGGAAATGCCTATTTTAGGGTCAGAGCTTGAGCGAGCCCCACTCGACGGCACCTTCTCGGCACCATCTGAGAACTTTATTATTTTTATCAGCAAAAGGCAAAAAATTCATTTCCACTGTGGAATAAAAAAGTTTTAAACTTTTAAAGTTAGTCGTTACAAGCATGTTACATTTTCATATCAAAATAATGATAGCTACATGGTTTCCTTTTTTCCCTATAGGGATTAATTTACCAATCACTAATAATCCTCTTGGTTACTATTAACAGCCTCTGCTTGTAATACAAACAAGTAGAAACCATAACTCAACACACAAAAAAAATCTTATGTTCAAACATCCGTGTTTGGTGACTGGCATAGGCACACAAATTGCAGGGGTGGACAGCTGGTTCTGGTTCTGCCCCAACTCACCCTCCACTCTGCCCCTCACCGCCATCCAGTCCCAGAAGGGGTGTAGTGCCCTGTGGAGCCAGATTTCCACCAATCACGCGAGGGAAGGCCATGAGTTCTCACCCGAGATTAGAGGGGAAAAGGGCTTCCTGAGTCCCCGTGCTTCCAGCTTCCCACACAAACCCAGCAATTAGCCACCGAAGGTTACAGGCTAGGCCCTGGAAGCCTCAAGACAGGTAAGCAACAGATTTTCTCCACCCTGAGAGACACACCACATCCATCTTATGCCAGCAGTGGTATTTATTATTTCAATAGCCAGATTGATCACAACCTGTTAGCAAACAGCTAAGGAAGTGAGGGCACAGAACAGGCCAGGGGAGTCACAACACACTGCGTCTGTGTTTGTTCTATGTGCCTCTCCGAAATGGCGAGGACTCATATGCCCTCAAACCCAACCAGAAACAGGGTAACAGCCCAAGAACCCCATCTGTATTAAGTGCAGGGAATGAATTACAGACTAATAAACATCCCGCTCAGAACTGATAAGATATGCCACTAAAGATTCCAACTTCACATGGCAACTCACACTGAAAAAAGCATTAGTTTCAATGATATTGGGCAACATGGTTCAATAAAGGCAAAACATCCTCTTCTAGGGCTGATGTAGAATTAATTTATGAAGTATTATTCAAAATGATTTGGACTCAGTACATACAAACATATCAAACGTTTTTTTCTTTTTTCCTTCTTTCCTCCCTCTCTCCCTCTCCTTCTCCTTCCTCCCTTCCTTCCTCTTTCTCTCTCTCCCCCTCCCTTCCTCCCTCCCTCCCTTCCTCCTCTTCCTGCTTCCTTTGTTTGCTTTATTGAGATGATCTCTCTATGTAGCTTTGGTTGGCCTGGAGCTCACTATGTAGAAGACTGGCCTTGAATTCACAGAGATCTGCTTGCCTCTGTCTTCTAGCGCTGGGATTAAAGGAGTGTTACACCACACCCATCCCCATAAACAATATTTTTTTTAAAATTGATAACTGAAGAGAAAAAGTCCTGTTAAAACAAATCATGATGGGACTAAGAAGCCATATGGGTACACTTACCTTCTTGGCCAACTCTTGGGAATATTCAATATCCAGTTCATAAAGTGTCTCAATATGATCACTGGTAAATGCTATTGGAACCAAAAGGATATTCTTCCTCCCCCTCTCACAAAGCCCTTTGATAGCCTCATTTGTTTGAGGACCCAACCAGGGTACTGGGCCAACCTATGAGAAAGGAGGACCAATGCAGACATGGAACATTTCTTTTGACAGGTAAATAACATATTACCGCCACGGCCCCCACCCCCAACACACACAGAGCACACATGTGTCCATCCAGGTGAGAGCCCCTCCTACACCTCTTTGAATGGGCTTGAGTCATTTTCACACTGAAGCTTGAATCCTTCCAGAGGCCAATGATACAAATAAATAGTTTCTTCCGCTAATGTTAAAAGTCAGATATTAGCTGATGGAACTCCCCCGGTGGCTCAATTCACCCTTCTAACTACTTGCTTTCTGCAGTGAGCAGTTGACTTACAGAATAGCTTGCTGGCATGGAAGAGCTCAAATTTCCATTTATAAATAAATGATAAAGCAGATTTTCAAGAGATGATAGCCTAAAAATGTACGAAAGGTACCTACCTTGGACTGCCATACCAGTCGGTAGGGGTTCGGGTAGCCTAGCTCTTCCATGACTTTGTGGACAGTGGCTCCTACTTCTTGGGGATAGGGGTCCCCTCTGTTGACAACCTGCATTAGAGACAGAGTAACATGTGACACTGTGAAGGGTGGCAAGAACCACTGGCAGTACAGAGACAAGATGAACACGAGCCACACCCCTTCCTTGCTGTCCCCTGAACTAATGATAATCGTATCTGAGTGCCGATGGGAAAGTTCCTTGGTTTTGCTACTCATTGGCAAAAGAATTCGGTCAGCTACAAGATCCCAAAGATGCTGTTTGTGGAAGACGGACAAGGTCTACCTGGTTCAGATACGAACCAATATCATCTGCGTCTTCCACTCATTATCTCTCCACCCTTCCTCGACGGCTGAGAGCAGCAAAATGACTGTGAACAGTGAGGCGTGCACTCCCGACGGGAAAGCCTACTGGAAACATTTTTATTCTAACTCTTTTCATCCTTTGTGGGGCACTGACTCCCTAACTCTATCCCCCTGCTTTATAACTCCTGCCCCACCATGCTATTTTCCTTCATATTATGTTAATTATCTTTCCCTGTTATTGCACATGAACAAAGAAAGGTTTTGTCTGTTTACAGCATCCCCACATCTGATATATATAATAGGTGCCCAATAAGTACTGTACTGATGAAATGAAATACTAAGAAAATACATTATGATATTACTGGTGGTCAAATAATCATTAGAAACACAAATGTAGAAGGATGAAAGGAACACAAAGCTGCCTTTGGCACCGTATAACAGTAACTGCTACAGGCAGGGTCCACTGCAAGGTGGCTCCTGGGATGTTCCAGTGCAAGTATTCATCTTGCCCTCTCTGGAGCTTCCCTCTGGTACCTAGAATGGATCCTTGAAAGGCTTTGCATGACACTAAAAAGGAGTTGTGATACCACTGGAACGAAAGAGACAGGCTTCCAAAGGGCGTGATTTCCCTTAAAGCCACTTATTACTGATGTAGTGGCTGCATCTTGCAGGTGAGTGGCACAGGGCTTGACTCCGGTGATCATCCAGGAGCAACATGGTATCCTCCACCTAGGCTGCTTGGTGTCGCTAATCATGTGGTTCAGACCAATGGCACATTAAGCAAATGTAATCTTCCACCTCTATGGCATGGAAAACAGTGTTCATGGGACAGGATCATAGTTCTGAGCAGATGAAACTGGGCACTGGGTCCAAGATCTTTCAAACACTGTACCAGCGTGGTAATTGCCATGTTTTCTAAAATGCTACAACCATGGCAGAGGAGGTGACATTTTGATAAATAACCTGGTATAATATGATGAACCAAGGGTCACAAGCTTTGTGCTATGTATTCTCTGGTCACACTGTGGTCCCTAGTGTTAATGAATTCGAAACCAGATTGGCTCCCTAGAAAGCACAGGCTTTTGCTAAGTCTTGAAGAGAGAATTAGGTTTAGTGTGAATGGAGCTGACTACACAGTTCCATGTACAGAAACTGCACATTGTTGTCCTTCCACAAAGCAGGCAAAAGCACAACTCTTTTAGCTGGTACACTTGTTGAAAATTCTTATATATGAATGAACCTTCCAGCTAACATTAATGGCTATTAATAAGAGATCCGCTTGTAATATGGTGCATCGAATTAATTGCTGGGAGGTTTCATAAAATTAATCTATGAGCAAGCTATGGCTGGGATTTTAGAATTCATTCTTGCACTGAGTTGAGGGCAGAATGGAGCCAGGTCCATTTTACATACTTAGAAAGTGAAACAACCCCAACTTTTACCACTAGGTCACCTAACAAAACGTTCTTACTTACAGACATTGGCAGGGAGTGGGCAGAAAACAGAATGACCACCTCGCTTCTCTTCTCGCGTGGAAAATGGTCCAGTTCTTTCAGAATGTGGTCCGCAAAGCACTGTAGGAAGCCCAAGAATGGGGGAGAAGGCAGCGAGAAGAGCAAAGAAGGGAAGGAAGGAAGCATCTCAGAATTGAGTGATACCAAAAATCTCAGGGTAATCTTCCAAATCTGGAACTCTGCCTCTTTTTGAAAAAATGCAAACAGTACAGTCTCTTTGATTTGGTTCAGCTTCAGAATGGATGGCAATGGTTTCGGGGGCCTAGGGAATTTGATGGGAAACTTCTAACGCTCACTAATGGCTCTCTGCAAACGAATGCCGAGGGTTGCTTCCCCTCGGGAAGAGCAGGGCACACTTCCAGATGGAAAGGAAACACAGATGGGAAGGAGAAGTTGTTTTAAGATCTCACATTTGCTCTGTTAGCAGGAAAATAGCTTACGGGGTCTTTCTAAATCTTCCTTACTTTGGCTCTCGGGCTTATCACACTAAAATACATTAGCCAGAAATAGGAGAGAAATTAGAAAATACTCGTCTATTTTTTATGACATCTTTCATATGAGTCCAGGGTCTACAGCAAAGCAGTCCTCCTCACAAGCTTCTTGACGGATGACAGGCTGTACAGCCCCCATTAAACACGCAGAGGGGGACAAGATGTGGCCATGGGAGGGCTGCCCAGCCATATGTGTGAACACGGACTAGAATCCAGGTCCTGCTGCCTTCAGACCTCTGTCCGCCAGACCGGCTCCCTCTCGCTTCTCCTTGGCACTTGCTGAGTCTCATGGGTAGGTGCTGAAACACCAGATCTGAAAGGGCTTTCTTTCATCTTACACTTGAATCACTCCTGGCCATTTGGTTCATAAGGAAAATGTACCAAGAGACAGAAGTTGGTCAACTGAGAAAACTGGAATGTGACAGGAAATTAGACAGGAGTTGAATATCAGTGTTAAAACAAACTGCTGTGGAATTTTGTATTGTGGTTATCTTAAAAGAACAGCCGTGATCTTAAGGTGTACATGTGTGCATATGTATGTGTTTATCAGTTCTTAGGCAGTTCAGAAAAGAATATATGTGGACATACACATATATACACATACAGAAAACATGTAATGATAGGTTAAAAGAAACAAATGTTAACACATGAATACAGGTAAAGAATACACATCAATTAATTATATCATTTTTTTAAAAATTTATTTATTTTGTACATATGGATGGTTCATCTGCATGTATGGCTGTGCACCACGTGAATACTTGGTGCATGGAAGCCAGAGGAGGAAGCCAGAGGAGGCCATCAGATCCCCTGGGACTGGAGTTACTAATGGTTGTGAGCTGCCCATGTGGGTACTGGAACTCAAACTGTGAGTCTTATGCAAGAGCAGCCAGTGCTCTAAACCACGGAGCCATCTCTCCTGCCCGTCCTTTATTTTTAATTATGTATATTTGTGTATGGGGGTGGTATATGTGCATGTGTGTGAGAATGCCTGCAGATCCAGAAGAGAACATCCAGATCCCCTGGAGCTGGAGCTGCAGCAGCTGAGAGCCACCTGAGGTGGGTGCTGGGAACGGAACTGGAGAAGTGGTAAGTGCTCTTAACCAGGGAGCCTTCTTTCCGGTCACATTATCCTTCTAACTATTACTCTTGTAATTATTTTGCATGTACAAATAAAATTTAAAGAACAACTTGACAGAATCACACCAACTTGGAGCTGATGTACTGTAGGTTCCAAACCAGTCCCTAAGAATACAGAGAACTCACAAATTCGGTAAGTAAATACCAAACAAAACGGTGCCTAGAAACAGTATTAGATACTGTTTGCCTCTCCTCCTCTTCCCTCTTCTCCATATTGTAAGTGTGATAATATTTGGTACAAACAAAGAGCTGTATTTTTATAGTGATCATAATGTTTAGAGAGGAGGCCTTCTCCGAAGGATTATTTTTAGAGAACAGCCTACATAAAGGAGCCACTGTAAAGTTTACGTAGGAGCCTGGAACATACATTTATCGCAACTACTCCAGCGGCCAGATAAAGAGCGGTATTAAAGAAATGGTGATACTATGACTATTTTGAGTAGCTAGTACTGCTAACATGCAGATTTAAGGCCACGGTTTTAGTTGCATTGAGGCTAGATTTTTAGGGGTTTGCCCCCCTTCCTTCCCTTTCCTGGGCTTGTAAAATTGCAAGTAAAACACAGTTCCTTGGGACTCGCGAGAGTCGCTAAGCCATCTTCAAAACTCAAGCGGCACGGACAAATAGAAATGCTACTTAAATCACCTAAACCCATCTGCAGGATTTTCCGTGCACAGCCCCCGTGCAGAATGAAAGCAGCACGGCCTCTCAGAGCCTTCAATCACACCATCCAGGAGGGCAGATAAATGCCTCTAAAATTCCCTTTCATTTTATGAACAGAGACTTCCTCGGTTAAGAGACCTTTCCATCTTTCTACTTCCCCCTTTTCAAAGGGCTGAATTTTAATGCAAATCTAATTACTCCCTCGATCAGGGCAGGCAGATGCTGTGCAGACCCCTCTTCCGTGCCACATGTCAGTGCAGACCTGAAATACCTCCTTCTTCCCAGCCACAGCAGCGGTCGGGGCCTTAGGCACTCCAGTTACCCCTGGCTGGACCCGGGAGAACGATGACCGCTGGACACACACACAGCCCACAGCGACACCCATCCCTAGGGGACCCCTTTCTAATTTCTACTCCAACACAAGTGTTAACTCTTTCCCTACCCGCAGGACACCACTTTGGGGGAAAGCCGGCCTGATTTTAATGCCGTCTAGCACCATCTAGTGGTCACAGGTTTTAAGTGCTGCCGCTCCTTGCAGGTATTTTGCCAGCGATTACAGAATGGTCAAGGAATATAAAATAAATCTAACTATAGTCCAAACCACTTCTATATTTCTCGACCTAAAATAGCTCAAAAGCAGAAACTTTTACAGACTCTACACACTCTATCTGAATGACTCAGGACTTTTTTTTTTTAAACCAACTTCACTCATTTTTTTTAAAGAATAAAATAATACCAATTTGAAGCTATTGGATTTAGAGTTGTAATTTTTAACCGATTCTTCTAAAATAAAGTACTCATTGACAGAATATTACAAAGATAAGTGTACAGGATAAATGAGCATTTTCTTTTGATCTATGAAACTTCCCCTACTGAAATGTTTACTTTCCTGTGTCTGAATATGCATCTCTACGGTCTGTACTTTTTAATCTTTTGATATTTTAAAGGATTTAGAATATGGAAGTTTTAAATTTAAATTTGTTGGTCATCAAATCTAAGTATATGTTAATGGAAATACTGTGTATTGATATAATCATTAACACTCTTTTGGTCACTGAAAAAATACAAAACTCAAAATATAACAATGGTACCAATGTATAATCTGCAGAGAGAAGAGTCTCACCATCTTAGCCTTAAATTTAATGTCACTTTTCATGACAAGTAACAAGTCTAATGGCGTGGCTTTAACTCCCAGCATGGAAGGTAAGCAAGAGACCAGCAGGGTCAGAAACCACCTCAAGCATAGCAGAGCTGACTCGCACTAGAGGCTGTGAGGACAGAGGCTGCTGGCGGGCATACACACCTGGATGAGGAGGGGATGCGTGGGCCACCTGTCAATCGTGCTCCACTTCATGGTGGGCTTCCGTCCTATCTTGTTATAGTATCTGTAAATGGCATTTAAGCTGCTGCCTAAAATACAAGGGAGCCATTTAGTAGACACACTTGATTGTGGTAAAAAAAAAAAAACACAACAGACTAGTAAGGGCAATAATTGTAAGTTCAGAGTAGGCAGCTGTGTCTATACAGAAACCGAGTTTAATTACGATCTTTTCAATACTCTAAAATGCATATAGATTTAACTACCCTGCAAATGAAGATCACTAAAGAGCAATCAATTTCAACAGACCTTCAAAGATTATTGAGGCCATTTCCACGGAGAGATGTGTGGCTGGGAGTTTACGAGATGTAAGCTATTGTGACTTTGCAGGGACCAAGTCTTAAAATTGAGAGCATGTGAAGAAAAGCGCTCCCATTATGACCGGAATCAGCCCCATTACAGGCAGTGTAGGGGGTGAGGGAGAAAAACACAAGTGGGCTGTTATCCCAGCATGCTGATGCTGCTTTGTGTCCTTCTCTCATAGCCGTTTCCTGGCATTTTCCTTTAGAGCTGCTTCATTTTACAAAGTTTTCAGGTTAGAATATGCATAATTCCATATCTAGAGCATTTTGGACATTCTCAGTCAATATTACAAGTTAACTATTTCTCAAATGAAAGCTTCAGAGCCACCCTTTCTAAAGGTGCAATCATAGGGCAAGCAGCCTAGCAAGGGGTCGAAAAGCCCACATTTATTTAATCAATTTTTACAAAATGTACCATTCCCTCGAAGGAAGGAAACAGATGCTGCACTCTGGCAGGTAACCTAACAAAAGCTGTGTTTCTGTGTCAAAGGTGACTATGATGACAACCCGAAGTCCAGGAGAGGGCTGGCACCCTGACCAGGGACGCTGACACTGGGGTCAAACCTACAAACCAATCCTAACAGGGGCTTCTTACTCAGTGTCACACAAAGCAAGTTCCAACATGCCTGTGTGCTGCGTATCGCCAGTTTCCTGGGTTCCTTACCACGGGAATCACAGTGAAGTTGCCACTTTAGAAAGCTTACTCAGGACAGAGCCACGATTTAATTCAATTTGTTGGTTCAGGCTAAGATTCAACTTGAATTAAAAAAAAATCAACAAGCTCAATTCCAGTGAGTAGAAACAGTGATGTAAGAGAATCTAAATTCGGGGGACAAAAATAATCTCCAAAGCAATAAAAGTATCTCATCATATTCACACTGCAGCTCTCACTGCGCTTTTGGGCATCATTTTCTGACGTACAAAAGGGCTTCTGGGAGCCACGTCAGCTCCTCCTGTTGCTGGACAACAGTCAATACACTACTGGAAGAAGTAATTAAGAAGGGAGAGACAGAAGTGAGAAAGATGCCATGAGAAATACATCGGACACACGTGTCTGTTCAAAGGACACAGAGGCCAAAGAGACTATTGGCCTTCAAGAATAAATGTTTCCTAAAACATTCATAGCTCAGAAGTACAGATGTTTGGTCCTTGCACATGAGATGCACTAGAGAAAGGCTGCTTGTGCCCCGAGCCCTGGCTGCACCGCAGGAACCATCTGTGGGCAGAGTGCATCTGCAGCCACACAAATAAAAACTGAAACTTATGTTCTGCGGAGAGCAGACATCCCTAAGTCGGGGGTCATTGTGCAAAGCAAGCTAAAAATACACCTTGAAAACTCTAAGATCTGACTCATTCTCCAATAATACATTACCAGATATTTTAAAACTGTTGGTTCCCACAGTAAAGCACAGTTCAGATTTCTGGGTGTATGAGCAAGATTGGGCATTTTAACAGGCGCTTTCTCTCTCTCTCTTTACACACACACAGACACACACACGCATGCATGCACTCACACAGTCTGTGTGCCTCACCATTTAAGGCACAAGGCACTTGGAATGTTTCCTCCATAGCCTTTTGTTCCTCCTTACAGACATAATAACACTAATATTCAAAGGCAAACTGGGAATATAAATGCACTGACCCAAGTCCTTGAGAGAACACAAATATATTTGTGGGTAATAATAAAGCTTTACCTAAAATCAAGTGCTGTGAAAAAAATCCTTCTGTACTCTGTGTAAATTACTCTCTGATTAGTTTAATCAGGAAGCTAACTGACCAGTAGCTAGGCAGGATAAGGTTAAGCAGGAAAGCCAAACCAAAAAGGATGGGAAGAGAAAGGGCAGAGTCAGAGGAGTCACCAGCCAGATGTCGAATGAGTCAGACACACAAAATGGGATAGAGCTAAAGGCCATGAGCGTTGGGGCACTACAGGGATTAATAGAAATGGGTTAAATTGTAAGAGCTAGTTAGTAATAAGCCTGAGCTATTGGCCAAGCATTTGCAATTTATATAAGCTTCTATATGTATATTTGGGACAGGGTAGTCAGGAAGGGGGAAACATCACCACCTACATATGGCACTCCAACGTGGCAGGTGTACATCCAAATAAAACCTACAAAAGTTTAAAAGTGGGGAGGGGTCTAGACACAAGAAATGGAGCCAAAAATAGCTTCCTAGCAAGGTATGGTGGTATATGCCTTTGATCTTAGCATTCAGAAGACAGAGGCAGACAGATCTCATGAGTTCAAGGTTAGCCTGGTCTACATAGTGAGACCTGGCTCAAAAAATCAAAAAGCAAGCAAAGAAAGAAAGAATATACAGTTTTCCAAGCTTATGTTTCATCTTCAGTCAAATGTACAGAGAACAGCAAAAGTAATACATTCCAAAAACCAAGAACACGGAAACTCTGTAAAATGTTCATTTGAGCCCTCGTGTTAGTTTTTGTTGTTTTTGTTTGTTGTTCTGTTTTGGGTTTGGTTATTAGTTTTTTGGGTTTTTTGTTTTGTTTTTGTTTATTTGTTTTTTGTGATAGGCTCTTATCATGTAACCTTGGCTGGCCTGGAACTCACTCTATGGATCAAACTAGTCTCAAATACATAGAGATCAGCCTGCCTCTGCCTGGGATTAGAGGTGTGAGCCACCCCAACTGGATAGTATAGATTTTAAGTTAACCAGTAACTAACCCATAACTGAAGATAGACACAGAAATAAAACAGCAGTATTTCCATATTTCCATATGGATACTTCTGCTCCCAAAATGAGAACAGTCATCCACTTTACTCCCTTAATAAGAATTTCACAGTAGACATAAAAATAAGGTTAAGATACAAGCCTAGAAAGTGATTAAGGTTCATTGTTGATCTTTTAACCAACTGTATTAAAGCAGCACCCAAGCACAGCCACACCCTCCAGCCACCATTTGCAATCTCAGCTGGCAGGCCAATAATTCCAGAAGCACACGAAGCATACAATTTCAAAGTGGCTGACCTGAACTCTTAAGTGTCAAGAAGACACTTGACCAGATCTGCCATTCAAATTGCAAATCCCTTCAACACTCAGACTCCTGGACTAGCTCTGCCATGACACCTTCGAGCTGTCCTTACCCGTGGTGGAGCAGCTAAACTGTGGGTACTGTGTGAAAGCAATGGCCCTTTCTAGGCCATCTCTCTCCATCTCTTCGATTGCTTCTTCCGTCAAAGGATGGACGTACCGGAATCCAATGTAGTATTTGTGAGGTGCTATTAGGAAGCACAAGTGGGAAGGAGAAGGTATTAATCTTTATATAGATTCCTCAGAGTCACCAAACATAATGGAATGGCCAGAACAATGAATGACTAACCTAATTTTCTACAATGCTGCTACGGCAAGCAAGTTAGGGTATTCCTGGCATCTTGTCCATCTTTTAGCAGGCAACAGGGCACTCAGTTATTCTGAGATCAGCGGTCCTACCCGCCTACCTTTTATTAATAGTTAATCTTTAAAATGCAAGCTTTTATTCTTAATTATCTGTTCTCACCAGGCATAGAGACTAAAGAAACGGGAGGGGGGAAATCCCCAAAATACTAGTACTTGCCTGAACGAGGTGGCACATCCTTTATTTAATCCCAGCCCTCAGAATCCTCAGCCCTTTCTGTGAGTTTGAGGCCAGAGTTCTGGGACAGCCAGCAACACAGTAAGACCCTGTTTCAAATTTCTTTTTAAAATTTAGTACTCATTCTTGCCATGTACTGTCTTAATTGAGCAAAGGGGCATAGGCTTGTAACTCCCAACACTTGGAAAGCAAGAGCAGGAGGTCAAGTTAAGGACAGCTAAGGCTACACAGAAAGGTCAAGGCCAGTCTGAGTTACATAGCTAGACCATTTCTCAAAACATAGAAAAAAAAAACAAACGAATGGACAGGGGTTGGAGGGGCATTGTAGAACATGATGATCCTGATCACGTAGCCAGGCAAACTGAGTGTGAAGCCAGTCTGATCTACGGCACATCCAAGGTCAATACAGAATATAAAGTGAGACCCTGACTCAGAGAAAAGAAAACAACAAAGACTTCTGAAAGCCACTCTCAGCCCGGTAGCCCAGACGAAGCAGGGAACAGCAGGAATGACTAGAAGGAACCAAGACCAGAAGAGCTTCCTGGAAGAGGCTCAGGCCAACTGGCAGAGATGTTCTCCAACCTGTTGATGTCTGCTGACTGTGCAGTGAGCTCCAGATTCCCAGCTTTGGTGAGCTGTCATTCATGATATGGTGGGCTTTAGTGGTGCAGCTGTCTTTGAGACATTTCTGTGCCTGTAAGTCACTCTTGCCCACTTTCCTGTAAAGAACCTCAATGAAATTCACTGGCTCACCAACTTGGACTTTGGGGACATCCATGCCTTGGTCTGTCATCGGTTCCCTATCTAGGGTAAACAGATGTTTGTCCCCGTCTCCTAAAGAGTCACCCAAGTGGATAGCAATTTGTCAGAGGATCATGAGAGCCAAGGCCCATTAAGGGCTAGAAACCCAAGTAGAGCTTCCAACATCCAGAGAGACAAAAGGCCCAAGAGAAGTGACTGTTGCCTGAGTGACAGTGGTCAGGCAAGCCACCCCATGAGGGTAGGGCAGTGCTGTCACACACTCGGTGCGCACACAGACCTGGAGGTTGTATGGACACATGAGGGACACACAGGTATAAGAACCGATGGGTGAAAGTGTAGGTGAAAATACAGGCAAATGATTAGACCAAACAGAGAAGACGATTTTACACCACACTGGGTGAATTAATGACTTGTCAGGCAAGTCACTGAGCTTAGCACCAAAATTATGAGGACTGGATATTTTAAAATCAAATCTCCAGAGGACAGAATGCTTAATCATGAAATGCAAAAGTCGCCTCCCCAACAACTTCAAGGATGAGATGAGTGTATGAGACTTTGATGGCTTACAAAAGCAGAGAATTCAGAACAGGTCATATGAAAATTCCCATCTTTGCACTATATGGCCACACGATAAAAGGACCAGACATCTGACAGTAAGTGGGAAAGTGCCCTGGGACTCTGTCCAGCCAGTCTCGGAGGCTGAAGCCATAGAAAGTCCAGGCATTCAATAGCCTCCCCATAGAGACCAGAGGAGGAGAAGGTAGAAAGGCGGGAAGAATGCATTCCTATCTGGGTTTTGCTTGTTTATTTTTTTTGAGACAGGGTTTCTCTATGCAGTCGTGGCTATTCTGGAACTCACTATGTAGAACAGACTGGCCTCGAACTCACAGAGATCTGCTTGCCTCTGCTCCCAAGTACTGGGATTAAAGGTATGCACTGCTATTCTGGGCTTGCCTGTCTGTTTTCTTTCTGAGTCTGACATCTGATAGGGCTGTTCATAGGAACGGATGCTATGCTAACATAAAAACCAAGACTGGTACCTTTCTAATGCTTCTTTCTACTATAGTTTGCACATCGGATTCACTACCATGGTAAACTAGCAACAATCAGAGAGTTTGTTCCCTACCAAGTAGGGGTGCGTAGGGACAGCTAAGTCTTTCTGCCGTATCTAAAGAAATGCACTGTGGCCTATGTGGATGAGTTGTACATGGAAAGCCCTTGAGCCACAGCAAGGCAAAGCTGCTGGTCAGAAGTGCAGTTGAACAACTGTCTAAGTGAGATGTTTTGCTGAGAGAGTCGGCCCTGTGTGCAGTGGGACTGGTAGACTCTGAAAACATTCCAAGCTGATACCCAGCGATGTTTTCTCAGAGAGAACTCCAACAGTCCTGCCTCGGAGACTACTGTTCTCTTTGAAGGACCCAGGGCCACACTGTTGTCCTGAGTCTGAAGCTATGGAATGCATATTTTCTTACACCCTAACTTGAACTTTTTTCTGTTTTAACGTTTCTCATTGTGCTGGTCAATTATGTCACAGTGAAACAAACTAGAGTCACCTGGGAAGAGAAAGATAATTTGAGAAATCACCTGCATCAGATTGCTTTGTGGGGTGCTGTGGGAACTCCTTCAGTCAATAACCTTTCAGATTCTGGCCACTTTGGACTTGTTCTCGTGTACTATACATACAGACAAAAAGTGTGCGGGAGGTGGGGGGTGGTTTTCTCTGCTGATTGGGTTCCCAGTTCCCAGCACATGCAGAAGACTGCATCTCACTGTGAGTTTATCCCCAAATAAATAAACCTTTGTTATACTCCATTCCGGGCTATTGCAGAACTCTTTGGTACTACTACAGTTTGGCGCCCAATGTAGCCTGAGCCCATGCCACTGCCCCCCTCCTCCCGCCCCATGCAGCTGAGCTACTCCTCCAGCCCAGCTGCGCATGGCTGGCCCACCGCGCAACTTGGCAATCTCCCATATGCCTGCGCCCACTGGTGGGGCATTTTCTTGACTGATGATTGATGTGGGATGGCCAAGCTCACTACTGACAGTGACCCTGGGCAGGAGGTCCTGGATGGTATATGAAAGCAGGCTGGGCAAGCCATGGAGAACCAACAAGGAAGCAGCATTCCTCTGTGGTCTCTGCTTCAATCCCTGCCTCCAGGTTCACGCTTGAATTCTTGCCTTGGCTTCCCTCGGTGATGGATTGTTACAGGGAAATACAAAATGAAATAAACCCTTTCCTCCCCAAGCTGCTTCTGGTCAGTATGGTATCACAGCGACAGAAAGCAAACTAGGACACTCACATTGGCCTATGCTTGAATTATATGAAACTGCGTGTCCTGCAGTCAAGTGCACCTCGGAGAGGAATGAATGTAGCAGCTCTAGCTCATTCCCGCAGTTAGTGTCTCGGTCTATGAAGCGGTTGGCACAGTTACCAGGTGTGTGCCATCAGTTAGGCCAACACAGCAACTCACAGATTCACAGTGGTGGCAGCGCGGAGCTGAAAGCAGGGCTGAAGACTGCTCAGGGACTTACACTTGGAGTTAGCGGCTAGCTACTTTTCTAATGCTCATCCAACTAGAAGAAAGGGCCATTGCAACAGCCTTACCCATCTTCTGTATATGGGGTGTTGCTTCTTCTTTACAGTCTAACTCAACTTAACTTTCAACTTCCTTTTTAAACACTTTCCAACTTTTCGGTGTATTTGTAACATTGTAAGTAATTTTAAAAGGGTCTACAGTTGGAGGATAATATCTTAAGAACTCAGTAGTCAAGTGACCATGTAATATATATATATATATATATATGCATANATATATATATATATATATATAATAGAATAGAAACTCACAAATCAATAGTTGCTAGTACTAGACCAGGGGAATGGATCAGTAGAAAAAGGACTTGCATTACACACATGAAGACTGGAATTCAGAGCCCTGGTAACCACATAAAAAGCTGGGCAAGTCAGGAGGCCACCAGTATGTGGGAGGCAGAGATAAGAGATCCCAAGGGAAACCAGCTAGCTTAGACTAACTGGATTGGTGAGCTCTGGGTAAAACTGAAAGACCCTGCCTCAGCATATAAAATGGAAAGGAATCAAGGAAGACACCAAACATACTACTTTGGGTCTCCACATGCACATACACATGTGTTCCCATAGTTACAAACATGCATACATGCACTGCATAATACACACAAACACACACACATTGCTGATGCAGAGAATCACCCTGCCTCTGCCTCCTGCGTGCTGGGATTACAAACGTGTGCCACCGTGCCTGACTCTGAATTTCAACAAACCCGGCACTGTGGTAATGAGAATACACACCTGTGTCAGGGGACAGCTCATCCAGCAGCTTCACCATGCCTTCTCCTTGCTTGGAAGTCCACATCTTGATGGGGGATCCACCTCCAATCCTGCGATACTGCTCTTGAATTTTGGGGGTTCGGCGTTTGGCGATGAATGGCGCCAGCTTACTGAATCATTGAACATATAGGTAAGTGGCTTTATTCGGCCTTTGTACTCCCAGATACATTTGCTACTCCATAAAGGAGAGAGGGGAAAATTTAAAGAGCCTAATAGAACCTGTTTTTAGGAATACTGCCGTGAGAGTTCACCTCTGCACTCCACAAGTGTTCGAGGAGCATGTCCTGCACATCCTGGGTACCTGACACCTCTGACCCAGATGTTGCTAACTACCACCCTATGTGCTGACTCTGCACCTAACAAGAATTAGGAGAGAAAGCACAGGAAGTGTACATTGGTTTCATGATGCTGGGGACTGAATCAGTGTCCTCATCCATGATAGGCAAGGATTCTGCCATTGAGCTGAAGTCCAGGACCATCCTGATTTGGTTTTAATTTTGAGACAGACTCTCACCATGTGATGTCGACTACCCTTGAACTCAGTGTTGCTGAGCCCGGCCCTGGATACTATTTCTCAGTTTCTTGCATCACCAAGTCTAACTCACACAGGGCTCTTTTTAAATGCGTTTTTTGTATGCTGACTATTTATTATACGTGTGTGTGCATGTATGCAAATGTACATGTGTATATGCACTCTGGCACAAATATGATGGTCATAGGACACCTGGCAGGAGTTGAATTGGTTCTCTCCTTCTGTCATGTGGGTCTGTCCATGGCATGTACACACCCACACATATACTAAATAAATAAAATATAAAAAGAAAATTATTGTTTGGTGTGATGAAAAGAGTTTCAGTGGAGCAATGTAAAGACTAAGATTCAAACAACAGTTTCTGACACATTTATTACATTTTGGGTACAATCTTAAAGTTCTCTAGAACATGAAAATAATATGTGGCTCTTACCATACTTCCTTTTCTAAAACAACCAGCGATGTTATTATATATTACAAGAAACATCTCTCAACAGCGACAGAACTGGAGTGAGGAGATGAGAAAGCATCGTATCAAACAGAGACCTCAGGGATTAAATTCCAAAATTCCTGGGCATCAAACCCTCACTACTGGACTAGAAAGATGGCTTAGCAGTTAAGACCATGTACTGCTCTAGCAGAGGACTTGAGTTCTGTTCCAACACCCATGTTGGGCAGCTCACAACCATCTACAACTTCTACAACTCTCCTCTAGATTCCTCAGCCCCTGTGCCCACACATGCCCAGACACACACTTATATACACATGAAAATAGGATCTTTTTTTTTCTGATATAGGGTTTCTCTGTGTGTAGCTCCAGCTATCCTGGAACTTGCTCTGTAGACCAGGGTGATCCCAAACTCACAGAGATCCACCTGCCTCTGTTGCCCAAGTGCTGGAATTAAAGGTAGGGGTCACCACCATTCAGCTTAAAATAAAATCTTAAAAAAGCCTCTCACTATTGCACAGAGAAATGTATTTAGTTCCACGAACACCCAGGTACACTCTGTGGTAAGGCTAAGGTAAGTTTATCTATAATTACACCAAAGACAGCGCCTTCTACTCTCAAAGGGCCCTTAGAACACTTTGTAACCTGCCATGTGCTCTCTTTAAGCCAAGGCAGAGGTGACTGTGCCGCTGTGGCTGGGATGTGGCTGGGATGTGGCTGGGATGCTTTGGAAGACTCCTCAGAGGCACTCACTGCACAGTCACAGCTCACCAACATTGGTGACACACCACCAAACAGTGAGAAAAAATGGACAACAGAGACCATTTGGAAATAAACGCTTCAATCGTTTCTCAGCTGGCAAGTGAGTGAATAATATTCTAAGACAACAGAGTAAAGACAAAGGGAGGGATCCTGGGACCTGACTAGCAAGCCACCAAACAAAATGAGTCTATGAATCCGAAGCTGAATTAACTTTTAGCATAATTTTTCCTCTACCACAGCTACATTCTCAGTGTCATACATTGCTCTTCATATGTGTGTGTGTGTGTGTGTGTGTGTGTGTGTGTGCTTGTGTTGGGAGGCATGTGTGTATTTGGGTGCAGATGTGTATGCACACATATGTGCTTGACTACTTGTGTATGTAGACCACTGAATGACCTTGGACATCGTTCCTCTGCCAACCAGCTTTTAAAGACAGGGTCTCTCCCTGGCCTGGGACTCACAAAGAAAGCTGGGTTGGCTGGTCATTCTGTCCCAGGGATCTGGGTGTTTCCACCCCCTCAATGCTGGGCTTACAGCCAGCTTTTTGAAAAAAAAACCAAACCAAACCAAAACAAAACAAAAGATATGAGTTCCAGGGTTTGAACTTTGAGCCATCTCCACAGTCCACATTGCTCTTAATTTAACAAAATGAGGGTTAATCCTGTAAATGGCTGCATACGTGGGCTGTGAGGTACCCAAAACAGGTTTTACTGCTACACTGTAAGCATTGCCTACCAATGAAGCACAAGTTAATTAATCGTTTTGCAATTCTCAACAGTCATGAAGAAAATGAGGCTGATCTATATAATATGCTATGAAACAAAATAACAAAAATGGCAAAGGGCCAAGTAAGGTACATTAGTACATTCACATCTGTATAACGAAGTGGGAAATATATACAGGTGGATATACACGCACATATGCATGCATTGTTTCAATAGAACAACACTGACATCTGGTTAGCTGGGGCTGGAATTCAAGGTGATAGGGACATTTGCTTTTTAGTGTAAATACGTTATTTGCATTTAGTCATACGCATGGATTAATATTTCATTACAAAACATCTTTTGAGAAAACACTAGCGAAAAGGAGTAGGGAAATAAGAATAAAAGGAAGAGGCGAGAAGCCAGAACCCACCCTCAACTACAAGCTGAGTTAGTGAGCAGGTGAATGCCGAGCACAAACACAGCTTTAAAAACCTTGGAAACTTTAAAGTGGGTTCGGCTTGTCTGCACAGCCGCGATTCCTAGGGCTCTGGGGAGGAGCACTGCCTGCCTCTTCCCCTGTAGGTGTTGACAAACCACTTCCTTCTCCCTTCCAACAGAAGACAGCAGTGTTGCCATGCCCAGGGCCAGAGCTATGCAGAAGATGCAGAACACACGCTCTGTTTACGCAGTATATCTTACTTTTGAATGGGAAGTGTCATGAGATCTCGGTCCAAGAAGAGTCTTTGAAGGAAGTCCTGAACGTCTCCAAGGGTCTCCGGGCCCCCCATGTTTAACATTAAGATGCCGGTTTTTGGCTTCCTGCATAAGAAAAAATAGTTCATTAGCCACACTTTCATTTGCTCCGGGGCAGATATTACTTCAGCTGGAAAGAACCCACAGGCACTTTGCTGCCATCACAGGGCTGTCTCCTTGGAGACACAGAGGACCTCCACTTCTTTACTGACCCTTGTCTTTCCAGCCCTGAAGTTGGCATTAACTGAACTCAAAACTTCTCTATTATCCTGTCGGTCTTGAACAAAGACCCAATTCTTCAAGGACAGAGACACAGAGTTCTAGAAACTTAAGATGGTTTAGAGGCCAAAGGACCTGCAAGTGCCAGGGCTTTATGAATAAGTACACACGGTCAGACTTTCCAAGATTAAGGTCTCTAAGTACTTTTGCTAAAATTAAAGGTCAGTGTTCTACCTTAAAACACTATTTGTAGAACTCAGTGCATAAAGCACATACTTAACACACCTTCCCACCGAGTGAATTCTGTCACCTCGACAGTGTTTCCCTTTAGTTTTAACATTCCAGTGGGACTGCGCTCAAGCTTTCGTCTGTACCCATCTCTCTGGCCGGTCACATAGGAAATTATTCGGAAGCTAAATTGCTCCTTAGTACTCTGCTTTCTTTCCACTACATGCCACTAGTCCATCTTCAGTGCCCCCCACAGCTCTGTCCCTCCTGTAGGCACACTGTTTAGATAACAGCTGCAGAATAGAGCACAGCAAGCGGGAAGGAGGGAAACTAAGGTAATGACTCCTTAACAAGCAGCTTAAATCAATCAGCTGCAGGGAAAGGCGCGGTGAAAAAAGAACACTTCTGTGTCCTACCCGGCTCTGGAGTCCGACGCCCAAAGCAAGGCAGACCAGGGGGTCTCCACTCCTCGCCCCTGTCAGAGGCCAGGAGAAGCTCAACACACACGCCATTCCTTCAAAAGTTCTGGGAGAAAGACTGCGCACAGAACCTGAGAGCTAGGCCGGTCTGAGCCTCGCAGGATCCCTGGCAGGAGGGCTGTATGGGAGCAGTAGTAGGCAGGACTGCTTCCTCGGTCCTCGTTCTCTTTGATGGCAGCAGCATTCATGCGCCACTCATCACCATGTTAAACCTCAGTGCTTTGTACTACACTCAGACTGTGGCAGTGAACTTCTCAACTCTAAGACGTTTTCATCTGCCCCCAAAGAAACTTCCCATCCATTGCTCTCACCCCTCTGTGTCCTGTCCCCTCATTCCTGGTGATCACTAATCTGTTCTTCTGGATCTATGGGTTCATCTATCCCGGATATTTCACAGAACAGACTCACACAGCTATGTCTGGTTTCTTTCACTTAGTGCAAAATGTCCACAGTGTCTCCACATTACAATAAGAACCAGCACTTCAGGATCTGGAGAGATGGCTCAGAGGTTAAGAGCACTGACTACTCTTCCAGAGGTCCTGAGCTCAATTCCCAGCAACCACATGGTGGCTCACATGAGATCTGTGCCCTCTTCTGGTTTCTGATGTGCAGGTATACATGCAAACATAATACTGTATACATAATAAATAAATCTTAAAAAAAAGAACCAGCACTTCATTGCTTCGACTGCTCAGTAACAGTTTACTCTATAGCTAGCTCCACCATTTACCTTAAACATTTTAATTTATTTTTGACCATTTCACATATGTATCTGATGTGCTTTAATCCCCCCTAATCCCACAGAACCCCTTTTCTTGCTGAGAAGTCCCTGCCCTACTGATTTGTTTGTGACCGACACAATTCAGTTTGCTTTATTTGCATTCAGCAACTCACCAGTGGCTACACTACTGAAGAAAGTGACTCCCTCTGCCCTAGGAACCGCTAGTTTGAACGGCCAATTACTCCTCCGGAAGGGGTGGGGCCTCAGGAAGCCCTTTCCCATCTGTGCTAGATTACAAAAGAGCGCAATCCTGAGCAGGTCTCGTACAGATAGCCACTGTGGGCGTGAGCTCGTGAGTGGAATGGCCTGCTGTGTCTGGACAGTCTCACAACGTACCTCTCCATTCTCTAATTCTGACAATGTTTCCACCTCCTCCTTCCAGTCACTCTTGATTTAAAAAAAAAAAAATCAGAGAAATAACCGGCCAGAAGTTCGCCCCCAATACAACTATGAATGCTTACACGCCCTGCATCAAACCATTTCTTACTAGAGACTGGCGTTCCACCTGGAGCCCATGGTAGCAATAAAGCAGGCCCACTTTTCACCTGTCTGAGGCCAGTGTTTCTCAGCCTCCATAACCCTGGCGTTCTAGGGGGATAGTCCTTTACTGTCGAGGACTCTTCTCCACAATGTAGTGTGTTTGGTAATATCCCTAGCCTCCACCTGCTGGGGGGACAGTGTCACCTGTCCTGGCTAGTATCAGTCAGGAACCATCACACTGTCTGTGGGTGTGTCTGTCAGACATTTTCTCCATTAGTTATTGGTGTGGGGTAGTGTGAGCACTGCACAGGTGGCTCCAGGTCCTATAAGAGAGGTGAGCAAACCACGGGGAGAAAGCCAGGAAGTGCCCCTCCTCCACGGTCTCTGCTTTAGTTCCTGCCTTGAATTCCTGCCTTGGGTTCCCTCAATGGCAGACTGTAACCTGCAAGCCACATAAACCTTTTCCTCCCCAAGCTGCTTTTGGTCAATGTTGTGTCACGGCGACAGAAACCAAACCAGGCTAATTCCTCACTTCAGCTGTGACAACTACAGATGTCTCCAGACCTTAGAGAGAGAAGGTCTAATCCTCTTCTTACTAAGAGGATTACACCAAGCAATTATACTTAAGTTACAGAACTTTGTGTGTGGATATTCGGCACCTGTGTATCTGCACATGCGTGTGGGGTGGG
>LOEQ01002939.1:41603-60898 GCA_001685075.1 Bramus lutescens | reverse complement strand
AGAGAGAGAGAGAGAGAGAGAGAGAGAGAGAGAGAGAGAGAGAGAGAGTGTGCTTTCTTCGAAGCACCTTTCTGTAGCAGAGTTTAAGACAAAGGAACCAGCGTAGCATTGCTGGTGTGAAGGCATTAGGAAGGGTGAAGGTCAGAAAGGCAGATGCAGACCCAATTAGGAAGGGGCTATGGGGAGACAAAAAGCAGAACAGACAGAACATTTTGAAAGATTGAGAGTGCACTAGGAAGAGAGCACGGTAGGGTAAGGCTGATGGAACAAGTCCTTGTGGAGGCTTGGGGGAAGGATGGAAGGAAGGGAAGGAGAGAGAAAGAAGAAGGAAGGCAGGAGTCCAGATAAACCTGACTACTGGCGGCTAAAATCTGAGCTCTTGGCTTTACTAAGTTTATTGTGTTTCTAAGAGGGATGTAAAATGTAAATTTATTACAGTTCATATAATTGACAGGATTACCTCCGTGTGCATTCCCCCCTTGGGACTGAGGATTGAGCCCAGAGCCTCACACATGCTAGGCATGTGGCCTGTCTCTTTTTACGTCTTTTTGTGTCCGGGTTTTCTAAATTGCCAGGGCAAGCCTTAAACTTGCTATCGTCCTGCATCCGCCTCCCCAGTAGCTGATATTGCAATACTGAGCCACCAGACCAAGTCCTTTGGCAATTCTTGACTTCAAAAATCAAATGGTACTAGAGATTGCCCTGTAGAGAGCCTGCGGGAAATTTAGGGGATAGAGGCAGATAAGACAGAGACTGGTTTCTTGAGGGGGCTGCTTCCTTTCTTATGAGAAGGTAGAGGTGAGGGAAAATACCTGCACAGGAACAAACATCTAAACAAAACAATAACAGAAATGGGAGGACCCAGGGCTCTTATAAAACACCGAGTCTAGTCTAACCCCTGAATACCCATCATTACAAGATGACCTTTAAGGTCATCTAAAGCTGGAACGTCTCTAAAGTTCATCTAGAAAATGGACTACAGAGGCTCCACAACACACTTGGAAATGCTGTGCTAGATGATGCAGGGTGAGAGGACACAGGTCTACGATGTCTCTTCTGCACCTCTGGGAGATCCTGAAGGAGTCATTCTGCCACCCTGGGTGCCGAACACTCCTGCTAAGTGGAGATAACAGGGGTTTCTTGGCCTCTCCCAGAGACGTGCTAATGATTAGTGATGAGGCAAAATGTCACCACTTCTCACAAAATCTGCAGCTGAGACAGCCAAAATTTATGTGTGACCAGAAAGCAGAAAAGAATTGACAAAAATGTTTTATTCCAGACATTAATCCAACATCGTTTCAAAAATTAATGACACGATTTCTTTCATTTTATTTGTTTACTGACTGAAAAACTCAAATTTTTCTGTGTACAAAGCTTCTTGATAGACATATTGGGGATTCATGGGTTCTAAAAAGATGGCAAAACTTCGGCTGGTGAGAAACTGGTTCAGCAGGTAAAGTGCTTGCTATACAAACCCAATTACCTCCGATTCCTGGAATCCATGATGGAAAGGAAGCAGCAACTCCTGAGAGCTGTCCTCTGACCTCCACACATGTATCACAGCACTGAGTGAGAACACATACCAGAAATAGAAAACAAGCAAATCTTTGTGATTTTGAGCTATTTTTGTAATCTGTGTCTAGGCAGGCCTTGAACCCTTGAACCTGTCACCTTGCTGCCTCGGCATCCCCAGTAGCTGGAATTATAGGCCTGCCTGAGTCACCAAGCTGAGCCCTTTTGCTAATTCTTGACTCTGGTAACAAAAACAGTATATTTTGAGATTGCCCTTATATCAAATATAATAGCTTCCAAGCGAGTGGTTTTTTAATATTATAATTATTATTATGAAATAAAAACAGATAAAATGTACTTTATATGATTTCTACTGAAAGCCGTGCAGTGGTGGCTCATGCCTTTAATCCCCAGAACTCAGGAGGCAGAGGCAAGTGGATCTTTTCGAGGTCAGCCTGATCTACAGAGAGCGTTTCAGGACAGCCAGGGCTGACAGAAAAAAAGCAGGTGTATTTTGCTTTTTTATTTTCTTGAGATAGTGCCCACGTGGACCTTGAACTTACTATATAGCTGAGACAATCCCGAACTCATTGATCCTTTGGCTTCACCATTTAAGCACTGGGATTATAAGCACGTAGTACCACACTTCAAAAAGTTACTGCTGAGCATGTGCACACGCCTTTAACCCCAGAATCAGGGGCAGAGGCAGGCAGAGCTCTGTGAGTTTGAGGCCAGCCTGATCTACATAGGGATTCCAGGACAGGACAGCCAGGGCTATATAGAGAGATCCTGTCTCAAGAAACCAAAAACAAACAAAACACATAGTTCTTAGCCCAGAAGTTGTGGACTCCGGATTCAGGGTTACAGAACATTTTACAAAATGCTTGAAAGGTTAAAGAAGTGAGATTTACAAATATTTGCATATACATATAAATACTTCTCTCCCTAATGAGATTTGCATATATTTGCATATATATGCTTTCCCTCCCCCCACCCCAGCTTGCATTTTAAGCAAAATTCTATACCAATTCCATTAGCCAACAGAAGGCTGAAAGATACAGGCTTTGTGTTGACTGAGATAAGCCGCAAGGGAGAAAATTTGTCTGAGCCCCTGTGACTTAATTAGTGAATAAAGCACTCGTCTGTCACAGACAACACTCTGGAGTTCAGCCTGTAGTTCTAAATAAAATGAATTTGTTGGTTTCAGCTCAGTGCTTCAGGGAAGGGGGGACTCCCCTAATTCATTATTTGCAGTGATTGGCACTTCTGAGCAACACAAACTAAATTTATATTACTCCACTCGGTCTCCTTAATCAGAAAAAGACTGGGGGAAGGGATTCCGCATGAGAGAAACAGCAGTTCCACGTGACAAATGGTGAGCCTAGGATCATCACTCAGGGAAATCTGAGCCATTGTCCTCACAATTAAGACCTAAGCCACCAAACTTTGCCTAACCCACAAGGAAGACTGTCCGGAGTCCAACAGTGCTCACAGTCACTGAGTGTGTCCACAGTGAGAAAAGTGCTGCCTCAGGTAATGTGGAGGATAAAAGTGTGAAAAGGTTCTAAAGGAACTTGTATGTACGTGCAAGTAGCTCATTTACAAGACAAGGATGAAGGCAGAGCCACTGCCAAACACCTAAGCTATGGAACTGAACGATAATCGGTACCCATATGGAGCTAACATTCTAGGTCACTTAGGCAGCTGTCTACAAAAAACACAAAGATACACAACATAAAGACAGGTCATGGCTAGGGGCCAGGGAGGAAAGTGAAGAAGGCAGAGGAATGCAGAGAGGCCGGAACTGCCACTTTCTGTACACACAGTCTGGCGTGAATTCTGCGAAGGTGAAACAGGAACAGGAAGACCTCTCTCTGCAAGTGAAACCTGAGCAGGGATTCTGGAGCTTGCATGAGGACGGGACCAGCAAGGATGGGGACCTCTGAGAAGCCTGCATTAGTTTTCTTTGTCAGTGGGACAAATTCTTGATGTAGGAGGTTTTATGTCTATGTGTTGCTTTCATTGGTTGAATAAAGAAACTGCCTTGGCCTTTTGATAGGCCAGCCCTTAGGTGGGCTGAGTAGACAGAAAAGAATGCTGGGAAGAAGGCAGTGTAGCAGACGCCACGAATCTCCTGCCTGAGACAGATGTAGGTTAGAATCTTGCCAGTAAGCCACAGTCTCGTGATGATACACAGATTTAATAGAAATGGGTTAATCAAGATGTGAGAGTTAGCNGAATCTCCTGCCTGAGACAGATGTAGGTTAGAATCTTGCCAGTAAGCCACAGTCTCGTGATGATACACAGATTTAATAGAAATGGGTTAATCAAGATGTGAGAGTTAGCCAATAAGAGGCTAGAGCTAATGGGCCAGGCAGCAATTTAATTAATACAATTTCTGTGTGGTTATTTCGGGGGTGTAAGCTAGCAGGGCAGTGGGATACAGCCCACCCACTCATCATAAAACAAAGAAACCTTTCATTAAGGTATCAACAGGGCCACAAGCCCCTCTGTCCATCCTGGTCACTCCCTATCTTCTGGTGGTGACTGGCAGGCCTTTGAATACCTGTTATACTGGAACCAACTAACCCCAAAGTCCAATTTTGGGTACATAGGTAAAGACCCTTATTTCCAAATAAATACATACATGCAGGATCTAGGAGTTAGGACATTAGCTTCTTTTAGGGGACATGAGGGACCTACAAGGAGGTCTCATGGCCTGAGCAGAGTGAGGCTTGAGGTGAGGTGAAACCAAGGCTCCTTGATGGAACAGCACTTTGCAGTGGTGAGGGGTCTTTGGCATGGCCTTCTGAACTGCCTTCCTGCAGCACTGACACCCATGAGTTCCTAAGAGTTCCTTTTCTGTCATAAGGACAAAATGGGAGCACCTAGACCAACATAAAGACACACACTCCAAGCCAGGAAGTGGGTGCTCATGCCTTTAATTCCAGAACTCCAGAGGCAGAGGCAGGCAGATCTCTTATGAGTTCGTGGCCAGCCTAGTCTACAGAGCTAGTTCCAGGACAGCCAGGGCTACATAGAGAAACCGTGTCTCAAAACAAAACAAAACAAAACAAAAAACCAACAAACAAGACACACACCACACACAGTACGTGACTAAACACATTATTTCCTCCCACGGCTTATCACTTTTTGTGAGCTCCTATTGTAAGGTGCCTTTGTCCCCATTTCCACAGCGGCAAAAGGATGCCCACAGAGCCTGTCTGTTTCCTCTTGCCAACAGCCCAGGGGGGTCCTGAGTCTTGAGCAGACTGATGTTATTTTCTTGGCTTCAGTCTTGCTCTTTGAAGGTGTGTAAATTTGCAATCCCCTCTTCCCAGGAGGCTTTTACTCCCTCCCAGAACTGTACAAACCCCAAGTTCCTTTTGCTATGGGCTAGAGAGCCAGCTTTCTGGATTTTCTACAGAAGAGTCGGGCGTCTGAGTCTCCTAGCTTTAATGTGGATGCCCTGGAAGATATGTTCGCCTGTGAGTAGCAGAGCAGCACACTTAGGATGTGTGCACTGGTCTACATGGATGCTCTGCCTAAAGTCCCTCAGCGTTTTCTCTGGGGTCAGTTCTTACCCAGCCCCAACTGTAACCTAATAGCTCTGGCTTTGATGCTACCTCCACTCCTCCCTGCAATTCTGTCTCCCAGAGCTGTCCTTTTCACATTCAGCTAAGAGAGGAAGCATTAAATGTATCCAGTGAATGTATTTACAGTGGGGGGACAGAAGGGTGAGCGGAAGTTTCACTGACTTCAGGCTCAGGGGGCTACGGAATGCTCACCCAGGGCTATCAGAATTTACAAGAGGATCTGTCAGCATGGCAGACATGAGCGGCTGAGGCAGAAGGACTGCCTTAAATAGGAAGGCCCTGTTTCAAAACACAAACCACAGAAATAATTTTACAAGAGAAGACTGGAACATGCTGAGCCTGAGGAGACACTGGCGACAGGCAGGACGCACAGGGAAAAGACACAAGCCTTGTCTTTAATGATTCCTCCATGATTGTCCCGTCTCCATGAGCACACAGCCCTTGGTGATCATCAAAAGACTGTCCGAAACTAACAGTCCGAGGTCCATTTACTCAATGCTGCACCCTACCCCCATTCTAATACCTGGATGCCAAAGCAAACATAACAAAGATGTTCTCGAAATTTACCAGGTATGAACCTGTGACTACACAAAACCGAACAGACCAACTCTTTGGTCTTGCAACATCCTGTTCAGACTACTGGAGAGACAGCATTCTGCTGTCACCAGTCACCTAAACTCCCTTGCCTAAAGATAAAAGGAGCTTGAGACACATCCCCTAGAGGTGGTCTTTCAGGACCCAAGCTCTTATTTGGTTTGCTTCCTTCCCAACAACCTGTCCTTGAATCACTGGGCTCTTCCTGAGCAAGTCAACAGACACAGGATTTTAACCACAGCAGGATTTTAACCACAGCTATAAGGAACGTTAGCCTAGTTCTTTGGCTCATCCCCACCTTTGCCAAAGGAATTGCTGATTTTTAAAAAGAGGGTCTCCACTGACTGTCTAGACCCTGCCAATCACTGACTCCACTCACTAAACACACTCTTTGAAAGGTGATCCCACCCTATTCCACAGATGAGGGAAACACCTGTGCAGAGGACCCGAGTTGCCTGAGGCCACAGAGCCAGGGGCAAGGCTGGTGTTTGAACCCAGGGGTGCCAGTGTTCCCAAAGCGGGGGCTGTTCCATTCTCCCAAAATACAACTCAAAAGATAAAATGCTAACAGGGACAGGGGCCAGAGAGCACTCGCGGAGTTCATGGCCAGCGTCATCAATTTATCAGCATGGAGGACCACAGCTGAGAACCTAAGAATTCAGATTGAAAGCCGAGGTGGGATGCACCATGGAAATCCCACTCAATAATCACAGTCCAGGACAAAGCCTCTCAGATTCCCAAGACCCACTTAACCGTCACCTACAATCTTTAAGTTTCATAGGTTTACTACATTTGTCTTCATTCCTTGCCAACCTGCGCTACCCAACAGTTAATGATTGTGTATTCCTCCTCTTCCTTCATTCTGATTTGTATGCTCAAATACAGAATTGTGACCTCCGGGTAAAGATGGGGCTTACACACAGATTTAGCTTCACTTTGGCCCAAACCCCACCAAAATCTCCAGAGGTCTTAGAATGGCGGGGGTGGGGGTGCTTTTTGTTCTCCAGCACAAGTCAAAAATAAAGAGGGAAAGAACACTACAGGAACAGAATTTTAGAAGCTAGAGGGCAGATGAATCAATATTTCATGGTTCAGCCAGCCGAAGAAAAACTGAATTGTAAGCTGGCCATTCTAAAATAAGAACCATTTAGATTTAGACAACAGAATCCCTAGTGGCTGGGACTGGCGGCAGCAGGTGCCATTGGAAAAACATGCTATAATGAGATGGATTGAAAGTCGGTGAAAGCAGCTGTCAGATGCCCAGGTTGCCACTCTGCGGTGGGGCAGCTCCCCCATCTCATGGCCAAGTGAAGGCTGCATTCCTAGACAAGTTGTCCAAGTTCTAGGTAAAAGCGGTAGACAGTCCAGGGGACTTTTACAGGAAGAGGTAACAACACAAAGATTACCAGTATGTCTGGATGTCTTCGGGGATTGAATCAACTGAATAAAATCTGATATTAATTGTAAGAACGAAAAGGCACAGAAGGCAAGGTAATTCCAGTTTACTACATATCCAACAGAAATGGTAACTCGACAGAGCTGAAAGATGGAGACATGAGGGGTGCACAAGGGAAAAGTACGGTTCTTGTTTGCCAAAGAGTGGATGACGTCTAAAATGAAGCACCGTGCGGAAAAGCATGCCGGACAGCAGCATGGAGGTAAATTTAAATGAAGCTAAACTTCGACAACTTCCTTGTCTCAAAGCTGGTGCTACGTCAGCTAGCTGAACCTTTGCTCCACAACTTGGTCACTCATGACTGTATTTAATTCTGATCAACCTGACTGTCTGCCTAACAACCCCCCAAATAAGAAACTGTTAGAGTAAGAGTCACTACATTGAACGATTTAAGATGGTATGAATTTTGGTACCTGAATGTTATGACATCTTTTTCCTCGAAGGCTTGAGAGACATACATGATGCCAAGGCAGTTTAAATAACCCAGCCTTTCCCCAGGATTCCTATCTCAACTAGAGATGAGCAAAGGTCATTAAGGACTGAAATATTAGTGTAAGAAGAGAGCCTAAAGGTTCATCTGAGTAACTGTCGGAATCATCCTACACCAGTTTTAATTGGTAATTTTCAAAAAAAAAAAAAAGCCCCATCCATAAACCCAGATTCAGCTAGTCTAGTGTAAAGTCCAAGCACTAGTATTTATAAGATCCTCAGGTAATTTACAATATGCATCCAGGGTTGCTCATCTTTTACTATCTTTTACTATCTTGTACTTCTACTATCATGTAACTCCACTCATACTAAATTCAGAATCTAACAATCATGACAAACAGATTTAAAAAATGCAGAAGATATAAAATATGAGGCAGAGAGTTCAGCTTTGAGAAAACAAGCCAGAGAAGTGGTCTGACAAGTGTTTATTGATTGGTGGGAATACAGCCCATCAGAACACATGGCATGCATCTGGGGAGAAACGAATCACCTGCACTGGGACCATGCAGTAAACCTACCAGGATCCTGTCGGGCAGCGCAGGCGGTACCCAACGCTGGGTGGGCGACTTAGCTGCCTAATGGTGGCTAAGGTTCCAGGTGCAAGTCCTTTGGGAACATATTTACTTTTCATCACTCAGAATTACAATAGAACAGGGAAACCGAGCCTTACCCTGCTCTCAGATTGAAGGCTGAGGAGTTACTTGGAATCATTTAAATAACCCATCATCCAAATCATGTTCATTGTAAATTTTAACTCAATCCCCCTTCATAAATTTTTTCCTACCGATTCATGCCCCTCAGAATCAGAAGCACTGTGTGAATTTAGAAAAGATTAATAGCGAATGTAAAAGACTATGGTATTCGATTCCAGTATCTATATTCTTGCACAATAATTAATACTAGATTTTTTATATCATATGGCTAATTTATCTTTTAGATGTTTGCTATAACATGTATATAATACATTAAATAATTCCTGTGACATTTAAAAGGAAAAAATATAAAGTTGATGGAATATCAGACTATATTAAAAACTATACAATCATATATGGTTTATTAAATACAGTGATTTGTAACCTACAGTATGATAAAATGTCTTCCCAACTAAAGAGTGATATGCCACGTACTTTCTGAAAATTTTGTAATGAGTACTTTTATTAAAGGGACATCAATGTCACTTTGTATCCAAGTCACATCTACTTCTTTTTATGGTAATGGGAAGAAAACACATAAAGACAGAAAAAGCTACTAGCCCAACAGGAAATCAAGGGATGTTTTGGATTTTTGTTCTTTTGCAGAAGCAGTCTTATCTTTTCATGAACATTTCCCTTCCTTCATGCTTCAGGGCCACTTGGTTATGGCCTGCAGCGTTGGACGAATCGAGGGTACAAGCACACATCTCGGATGTGATATCTGTTTAGAATCCAACTTAGGAATCTTTCCAGGCCCAAGCCATAGCCTCCATGAGGACATGTACCATATTTTCTCTGTTAAATAAACGAGAAGAGAAAGAATGTATGCTTACTTTAAAACTAAACATGTTAAAATTACTACCATGAGCTGACTTCCACAATGTAATGTAACAGTTAACTCATGTAGTAATAATGCAGCCCAAATCCATATGCCTTCATAAACCTCACAGAGACATAATAAAAACCACATCGGGAATGTAGAACCACCCTGAAAGGAAGAGATGATTTCAACCTTTCTACCTAATTCCCATGACTTATCAGGAGAGTAAGGAACAGTATTAGATGTTGGCAGGATCTAATAATAGATTTAAAAACTGCAGCAGGAGCTAGCAAGGTAAGTTAGCTCAGCAGTTAAGTGCACTGGCTGTTTTTCCAGCACCCACAAGATAGCTTAGTACTATCTGTACTGGCAGCTCCAGGAGCTCTCAAGCCCTCTTCTGCCTCTGGGGGCACTGCATGTGAAACACACATGCAGACAAAATACCCATACACATTAAAAATACAAACAAACAAAAAACCTGCAGCAGATAAAGAGTTTGGCAAATGGCACTGACCTATAACTTGGCTAAAGACAAAAATAGCAATATCCAAATGCTACACAAAGCAAACACAGATCATCTAAATACTCATGGATGATCTGGGATGCTGGCCTCCAATGCCATACAACACAAGGCATTTCAATGTATGAAAAATGTATTACAGTGAAAAAAACTAAACAAGTTTAAATAATTGTTTTTACCTGATCTGTATACCAGTAGTAAGGAGCGGGGTCAATTCCTTCTCTTTTGTAGCCTTCCAGAATTTCTTCACTATCCCAAGAGCGCATCGAGCCGCCTACAATCTCACCAACATTGGGCATCAACACATCAACCTTTAAATAATAAGTCAAAAAAAAAACAAACAAAAAACATCACAATTACTGCCAGTCTATCAGACAAGATTACAAGGCTTTAAGGAAAATTAATTGAAAGGAAGCCCCGTGACTATGCAAAATTCAAGTACTACTCAAATTCTTTATCAGAATATGTCAACCTAATCAGGGGAGTTTTTTAACTTTAATTACTGTCATTATAGATTTATGAAAAACTTGTCATGAGCTATATCCTATCCCAAATGATAGTTCCCAGTCCCTTAAAACAGCTAAGTTTCTAATACTCAGAGAACCACAAACTGACAGATTCAGTGAGCCGAGGATCCTCAGGACATCGCTGCATATAGAAGGACTTGATCTCCACTGGAAATCGACACAGCAGGATCGGTTCATTAATGGTGTCTGTCATCAGTCTCTCAGGAGCTTCAGGAATATCCTGAGGTGAAACCAGATTTCATTAACTTTAAAACTGCGAACCGAGAGCAGCTCTTCCAGCATCCGTTAGCCCCGGCTATGTTTGCGTTACACAGCAGAGGACACATACGGACCTAAAGCCCATAGACATGCACACAGGAACAAGTCCTTCTAAAGAGTAAAACCTACTCATGACATCAAGTGAACTGTAGGAAGATCTGCTTCTTTTAACACAGTCCACGAGTGTGCTGTGGCTACTAGAGAGCAACACCACTGCCCAGACATCTCTAAGCTGTGACAAGATACTGCTCGGTATCTTGGTCAGTGGCCAGACACAAGCTCTTAAGAGACTATGGCCCGCTTGGTCTTGAGACCAAGTCAGTGTATGCTCCAGGACATCACTGCTCTGCAGAGTACTGAAGACACTCATCTTTAAATTGTGACCTGCACTCCCTTCCTGTTACAAACATCACTTACTGGCAGAAATAGTCATAAAATAACCAACACACCTCCAACAATAACCAAGAAATATTAGATGATGGTAAAGCTAAATTAGTGTCTCTCCCAAAACATCCTTTAGAAAATCATATTCAAACCAGAACTCAAAACTCCTGTCCCAGTAAAAACTGAGAACTGGACAAGAGTCATTGATTTGTTTTAAGAACTGAAACAGCCAGGCATTGGTGGTGCATGCCTTTAATCCCAGCACTCAGGGGGCAGAGGCAGGTGGATCTTTGTGGGTTTGAGGCCAGCCTGGTCTATAAGAGCTAGTTCCAGGACAGTCTCCAAAGCTACAGAGAAACCCTGTCTCAAAATACAAAACAAACCAACCAACCAACCAACCAAACAAACAAACAAAAGAAAACCACTTCAGTGCAGAATTACACTATGCATCATAAACTGAATTTACAAGGCAGCAAGTGCAGTGTGGAGAGCTTATGTGTTGTTTTTTTCTCAACACAAATTCCTTCTTAACCCAAATTAAAACTGCTGAGTAGCAGCTACTGACATTTCACCTGTAAACATACACATGCACATGCACCCACAGTGCACTAAAAATAATCAAATACATAGGTCTGAACCAGTTGTAACTGACACCCCCAAACGCATGCTGGTAGGCTCAGGAATGCACTGGCCGAGGAATGAACATGAGAGCAGGAAAAGAAGAAGAGCACTGTGTGAAAGAAGGAACTCCAATGCTTTAGAATTGCCCAAAAGGATGCTGTTCTAAAGCCTACTCTATCAGGAATCCAGATAATCTCAAGTGGTAGTTCCTGCTAGTACTACTGACTTGAGGACAGGTTGAGGCTTCCAGCATCAAGCAGCCACCATCAGCAACCTTAAGCACACACCCCCCTCTGAAGCAAGGAGAAAGGGATACATACGTCTCCAAACTCATAGAGTGTCCCGTCTTCTTTCTTTACACCGTGTTCCCTCAGCCACTCAATAGCATCTGAATAGTTCATTCGTCTGAAAGGCCGTTTTGGAGGTTTAAAGTTCTAGAGTAAAAAGAAGAAGAAAAAACTGTATAAAAGGAAAGCATTCAGACTAAAACATCTATTAAGAAACAAAAATGGGGCTGGAGAGATGACTCAGTGGTTAAGATATGTGCTGTGCTTCCAGAGAACCCAGGTTTGATTCCCATTACCCACATGGTAGCTCACAACCATCTATAACTCTAGTTCCAGGAGACTCAACACCTTCTTCTGCCTTCCAGATGCATTGCATGCATGTGGTGCAGACATGCAAGCAGGCAAAATGGCTGAGGCATATTTTTAGCTAGCTCTTACATCTTAAATTAACCCACTTCTATTAGTCTATGTATTACCCTGTGGTTGTGGTTGTGGCATTACCTCATTTTCTACATGTCTTATTTCCTCAGCAGCTGGCTGGCGTCTCTTTGACTCTGCCTACTCTCTCTCTACGTATCTCTGTTCAGATTTCCTGCCTGGCTTTACTCTGCTAAGTCATTGACTGAAAGAGCTTTAGTCATCAACTAATAAAAGCAACACATATACAGAAAAGGACCTCCCACATCAGACAGGTGAAGCCTTGGCCAGGCAAGCCGGATAGCCGGGGTCTGATCCGTGGAACCCAACTCCACGAAGCTGTTCTCTGCCTTCTACATGCCATCACTGTACAAGTGCCCCCCCAACCATTAACACATAAAATAATAATTTCTTAAAAAAGAAAACAATCCTACAGATCATTAATATGAAAGAGCATTTCAGATGAAGAAATACTTATGAACCACCTCTTCTATAAGCTAAAATAGTTATTGGCAATTACCAATATTAAGTTTAAGTCTTCAAAACATTACCTACTTAATTTCAGCTCACCAAATCTACAAAAATTGAGTTCTGTCTTCTCCAAGACTGGAATCCCTTCATTTCGAGAAAACACCACACCTACCGGATTGAGGTCATACACTATGCTCGCCACTGGTGACTTCAAGACTCTGTCCACCACATCGCATACTAGGTCCTCCAAACGGTTCAGGAGGTCCTCAAAGGTCAGGAAGGGGCACTCGGCTTCCACATGCGTGAATCTGGACAACAGACACAGCTGAGAGCTGCTATTCTTTTACACAAAGGTTCTCTCAAGCAAAGATCTGGACCTGGGGGAAGTGTCCAGAAAGGAACCAAGGCCCTGCTCTCCCAACCCTCACTGACTGGTACCTAAGAAGCCAACTGCCTTTTCTTGCTTCTCAGCCAGGGTCTTATAGCCCAGGCTGGTCTTCAACTTCTGATCTTCCTGCCTCCACCTCCCAACTGGCGTGTACCAACATGCCCGCTACTTTTATGTGGTGCTGCAGACAGAACCCAGAGCCTTACATATGCTAAGCATTCACTCGACTAGCTGAACTTTAACCCCAGCCCGAGGGGCAGTTAGGTAGGACAATTTCTTACTCAGCCAGGTGCCTTCGTGTTCTGGACTGTTCGGCCCTGTAGGACTGGGCGATACAGAAAACATCACCCAGGGCTGGAAGGCAGGTCTCCAGGTACAGCTGCGAGGACTGGGTCAAAAACGCTTCCTCCCCAAAATAGTCAAGCCTGAAGAGTGTGGCCCCGCCTTCTACCTGCGTCTGCACCAGCGTCGGGGTAGTAACCTGTTACGGTGAGAAGGAGCACACGTAGGTCTGCTACTGCCCATAGTCTTCCAATGGCACGGGGCGTCACTCGTAGAAGGTGACCTGGAACGAGCACTTACTTCACAGTAGCCCCTGTCGAAGAAGTGATCCCTAAAGCACCTGGTGATCATGGACCGTGCTTTCAAGATTTTGGACATGTTCTCTCCGCGGATCATCATGTGCCNAAGAAGTGATCCCTAAAGCACCTGGTGATCATGGACCGTGCTTTCAAGATTTTGGACATGTTCTCTCCGCGGATCATCATGTGCCGGTTGTTGAGCTGGACATCGACATCGGACTCCTCGTTGATCAGGTTATCAGCCCCTCCAGCTGGGGCCAGCCCCACCAGTTCCCAGAAGTCACAGCTCAGCTCGTGGCCTCCCGGAGCCTATAGTTTAAAAAACAGAGGGAGTGAGACAGACACTAAGCTGACAGTCTTGAAGATCCTGGGCCCAAATTTCCAGATGGTATTTTAGGAGCATCATTAGTAGTAGCCTCCAAAATTACACACCCAGTAACTCAGTATTATAATTTTATATTTAATACTTCTTTCCATGTAAACACACACACACACACACATAAATAAGAAGGAATGTACTAAGAATTAAACCAACTCTAATTCCATTACCTGGAGTAATTACTTACAACTATTAGCATCATGGTTTATTTTTCTAGCATTTGCCTAAAGATTTAGTTAACACACTAATCCATATTTCAAAACTTAAATACGGAGCTAAGAGCTGGTTCCGCGGTTAAGAGTGCATACTAAGCTTCCAGAGGATCCAAGTCCAGTTCCTAACACCTACGAAGTGGCTCAAACCACTTTTAAATCCCGCTCCAGAGGGTCTGACATCTCTGCTTCCTGAGGGGGGTCTGCACTCATGTGCACAGAGCACACACCAACACACACAATTGAAGTAATAAAATATAAATCTTAAATTTAAATGGAAAGTTTTACTAAAAGCAGTTTATCGATTTGGAGAAAGACAGTCAAAATCTCCCCTACTGACTCTACAAAAAGTAATTCTTTTTAAAACCCTCACATTCATGGGACATGGAGTCATCTTGTTCCCAAACAGTGGACAGCAAGTAACACCATGACAACCACTCCATCTCTACCATGCCACTTCAAGGAAGGCTGGGTGAATTCACTGAGACACTCACTTTATTACAGGGCAGGCTTTTACACGGACTCTGGGCTAGGAGTGTTTGCTCCCTCTTGTGGTTAATATGCTACATCTGTAGGTTTCTCTTCCTGGGCAACAATTACAACCACAGTAGTTATTTGAATTGTGATTACCGACCAACAGGTTACCTAGGCTAGGGAAAAAATATATCCCTATGCACATTTTTCTTCTCTTTCTTTCTCCTGTTTTTTTAAACTACCAATTCCTGTTCAAAACATTCAGTTTAGACTAGTGTTTTCTGAAACTCTCAGTGGTCTAGATTTTACTTTCACCTCGCTAAAGTTACTACTATACCACAGCAAAGTGGCTACACAACTAACCAAGAATTAAGTTGAAAAGCTAAGGGTTTTTTTTTTGTTTTGTTTTGTGGGGGAAGGCAGGGTCTCATTATGTAGCTCTGGCCATCCTGGAATTCACTATGTAGACCATGTTGATTCACAGAAATCTATCTGCCTCTGCCTTCAAACGCTGGGATTAAAAATGATGTGTGAGCCCACGCTATTCTGATTTGACTGTGAGCTCTGCATTCTCTCAAAGTCACAGTGACATTACTTGCCACTGTTGCAGCAGAGAGAAGCGTTCAGGTCGGGAAGCCCCTACCTGCATGAATGAGTTCCGTCACTCAGGCGAGTTAGCATCAGTGATCATGAGACTAGATTTGTCACACAAGCCAGCTCAGCCCCATCCCAACCTACTGAATGCATTCTTTAGTCTTGATGCCCCTCCATCGTGGACTAACCAACTTCCAGAACTACAAGAAAATTCTCTTGTTTTTATAAATTTCCCAGTCCACAAGAGTCTGTTATAGCTATGAAAATCAGACAACAAAAACTGTTAGCAGACATATTTTACTGGAAAAGAACACAGTACACTGAATTTACATCACTTTACACTTGCGTATTTATATGCCAAACGCCAAATGTACCAATAAAGACATTGGAGAACAAACCATTAAATACCGACTACTTTATTCCACGAGTTCACCCTGCTCACCTGCTTGCCCTTTGGAGTCAGGTTTAGTGTTCCGTATACTGCCACGCTGCTCTCAGTGGACAAGACTACTCCATTGTAACACTGGCACTGCAAAAAGGTTAAAGTTCATTATTAGGCTAAGCTGATTTTAAAATATTCTAATAAAGTTAAAGGACTTGTTTACAAACAATTTATTAGTCAAGTATTTGTAAAGTCAGGATTGACACTACTAATTTTGTTTTGGGCTTCTTTTTGAGACAGGGTCTCATATAGCCCCAGCTAGCCTTGCACTGCTCATATTCCTGCCTCTTCTTGCAAGTGCTGGGAATACAGGCTATGCTACCAGCCTGGGTTCACCACTGATTAATAAGATGAGAGAGAGAGAGAGAGAGAGCGCGCGAGAGCATGCAAGCGCTATTGGAGGAGGCAATGTACCCATGCACCACATGTTTCTATTAGCAACGAAGTGCTACCTATTACCTACTGGGTAGCTCATATTACCTATTGCTATGATAGCGAAGTACACCCTGATATTTGTTCAATGAGATCGCTTACTAATGTATTTCTTAGACTGTGGTGCTATGGTTGAGTAACATATGGCTATATAAAAACATGTTTAAGTTCCCTTTAGATGTATACATAAGCATAAAAGACCCTAGTCCATTACATACCCACACAGTTCATTTTTGACTTAAGACATGGCCTCTCTACACTGTGATGACCAGCACATGCTAAAGTCATTAAGAGAAAAATAATGGGCAATTCGACAATAGAGGGATAAGGCTTCTTACACTGAAAGCTACTGATCACAAAGACATGTCAACACCATGTGCCTCCTGACATAACCAGAACAGCTTTGCACAGGAATGTAAAGTATAAAATTAAAAAAAAAAAATTTCAGGGCTGGAGAGTTGGTTCTATGGTTAAGAGCATTGGCTGCGCTCTCAGAGGTCCTGAGTTCGATTCCCAGCAACCATATGGTGGCTAACAACCATCTGTAATGAGATCTGGTGCCCTCTTCTGGCCTACAGGGATACATAAGAACACTATACATAATAAATAAATAAAATCTTTAAAAAAAATTTCAACACTATCAGACCAAGTTCCATTTATAAAACACAGGGCAAGCAGAAGCACACTAAGTGACAGAGAGGCAGGAATTAACCAAATTCATCGGTGAGACACTCCACAGAGTGATTTCTGGGTTTTCCTCCCACAAATAACTGGGAGCAGAAAGAGAGATAATGAACAACAAGGATACACTGTCAAGAATGTGACATCCAGGGAAAGACACGAAGACTCAGCATAACCTGGTGGTTACTCAGGCCAGGTCATAAGACTCTATACTGCTCTGTCTTTATAGTTCAGAAAATTTCCATAACAAAAGCTTCTCTCTAGCTTTTCCAAGGTACAATCAAAACGTTTTATATTTATGATACACAATGGTTTTGACATAGGTATCCACAGTTAACACAGTAAAAATTTAAAGTATGAGTAGAGATCCTAAAATTATCAAAACTTGTAACAATGGACCCCATTAAATTCAATCTTTCAGGCACATGTAAGATAAAATACTTACCAAGTCATCTGACAAGACACACTGCAGATAGCCCGTACCATCTCGCAACACCAGAAACATCAAATTCTTTCCTAGGAACGAGACACAAAACTTCAGCCAGGGTACTTCACAATCCTCCTACATAAAACAGTCCCAGGGTCAGTCATGGGAGTTCAGACCTCTCCATGCCCTCTTCCTTTGACATCCCTGCCCCCAAGCCTAGTCTCTGTGTACTTTATGTTCTAACCACACGATCTACACAATCTATACGATCACGGGACAGTAAGTCAGTTAAGGAGCTGAGGCACTGTCTTATCTACTTCTGAATCCCCTATAATGTAAAGAAAAGTGCTGAGCACTCAGAAAGGGGGGCATAAGGGTGTGAAATTAAGCACTTATTTATATCTCATTTGTTTTTAATGAAAGATTTGATAATTACTTATAGCAAGATAATAAACTAATAAAAAGAGAAAAAAAGTCAGGCTGAAGGTAATCATAAAAATCAAAACTAGGATGCTGGTGGAATAGAGATCCTGGATAATTTCAGACATCAATCTCAGTCCTCCACATGAATATGGCCACACATAAGCATGCCACACACATTCAAACAAGTATTCAGACACACCATACGTGGGGAGGGGGGAGAACAGGAACCAACAAAAATATTAACTTAAATGATTTAAAACACATACACACACACCCACACCTGTGATCACATTCCAGATCCATAAACACACAGCCCTGTTTCTCATTAAATAATCAAAATTCAATTTGAGGATGATGTACTTGCTATACACCTCTTGATCAATGTGATTACTAACAGTTCAAGTAAAATCTAAATAATCTTCAAACTTTCATAGTCATATTACATATGAACAAATTTAGGTTATAAATTATTATATTACTTTAAAAGACAGTATATATACCAAACATCTAAACAAACCCGGAGAAGTGTTTTTATGCTGTTCTTTGTAAATGGAGGCCGCTCGTTCATTTCCTGGCCACTCAGACCCAAATAATCACAGAGAAACTGTATTAATCACAACACTATTTGGCCAATTAGCTCAGGCTTCTTATTAACTAACTCTTACATCTTAAATTAACCCATTTCTATTAATCTGTGCATTGCCACAAGGTTGTGGCTTACCAGAAAGGTTCTGAGAGCGTCTTTCTCCTTCGGCATCTACACAGCATCTCTCTGACTCTGCCTGCTCTCTCTCTGTGCTCAGATTTCCCACCTGGCTTTGCTCTGCTAAGCCATTGGCCCAAACAGTTTTATTCACCAAGCAATAAAAGCAATACATATACAAAACGACATCCCACGTCAGTTCTTCATCTAAGACCAGGTTTATTTAAGATTGAAAAGAGGGAAAGAAAAACCACCCCACTCACCTTGCCTACGCAACCTGTGGACCCAGCCAAACACCTTCACTCTTTGGCCTCTATATCCTTCTAATGCACAAATCTTTACCTGTCAAATTTAAATAAAAACTATCTAAATTATGCTATTTATCACATGCTAAGATTTTTACTAATATTACATAGACCCATAGATTGTAGTAAAATATTAAAAACAATCACTGCTGAGTGTGATGGTAGACACATTTAATCTCAGTACTTGTAAGGCAAGCCAGGCAGATCTCTATGAGGGATACTAATGAGACCTTTTGTCGGAAAACAACAACAAAAAACCTCAAACTAACCAACCAAAAATCCCTCCCCACCATACAATTAATTTTTAAAAAAAGTTCTTTTCTATTAGTAGTGTAAAATTGGTAATGAGAGATACCTACAACTGGCTGGGATCCTATTAAAGAAAATCAGGTAAGAAATGAATTTAGTTTGTCCCCCACAGTAGCAACAATCCCAGCCAGTCCAGGCCCTTACACACCTACACACCAGGAAACTACAACAAGAGAGGAACTGTGAAGAGGAACTAGGTGATCGAAGAGTAGGAGGTGACAGACACTTAGCCAGCAAAAGCATTAATGGAACCTAAGCCACACTCACTCCTGAGTCAGCAACCTGTTTGGGCTCCAGAAAA
>LOEQ01002939.1:4926-15535 GCA_001685075.1 Bramus lutescens | reverse complement strand
GCAGAGAGAGGAGGGGGGATCTAAGAATTCTGAAAACAGAATTTAGCAGTTTGGGTGATTTGTTTTGAATAGTCAACAACCCGAAACCAAACCATCCTTGGCTCAAGCAAGAAAGAGGAACAATGCTAAGATGAGGGATGGAAGGAACATTCTTAGTTTTTTATTTTCAAGTGACAGAGGTTAGGTACAGGTAACAACGGATATAGGATAAGGTCAAGGAAAAGCACATACCTGGAAATTGACCGTCATTACTAGAGCTGAGGCCACGGTGACAGCGAAGGACTGGTAGTCTGAAGGTGCCTCTCCATCCTGTCCCACCGTTTGCAGGTAAGCACCAAGTGGTATGAAGAAGAGGACCAAGGATGTTAAGACCCCATGCAGCAAACTGACGAAGAACTTCCTGTAGTTGAATAGTGTGTCCCTCTGTCCCACCACATACAACCCAGGGAACTGGAGGCTCAGTTTGTCACTGACATCCTTAAAGAGAAAACAAAATTAGAACGATGTGTTGTCTATTGGGTCAAAGATGTGGGTATGTCACAATTTGTATCTTGCATCTCACAAAGAGCTGCCACTTGCCCTTGTGTTTTAGGAAGGCAAGCAGGAAGCCAGAACAGGATTTCTGTGTGCAGAAGTCAAACAGGCAGCTTTAACTCGCCAGTATTTGATGTTAATAGAGAGTAGCTATGGGGCATTATCATAGTACTAGCAAAGACAATCAATAAGTAATGTCAAGAAATATGTGGAGAGTATTCTTTAACCTCCTGAGATAATGTATTTGTATTATTAAAAATCTAGAGAAAGAATATTCACATAGAAACTGATAAATTAACCCTAATTATTCCTATTTATTTATCATTAATTATCCATTTCCTAACAACTGCCTGTCTTAAATGTGCTTTAAGAATTAAATACATCAACTTTGGAAAGTGTTAAAACTTACTGTTTAAATCAATAAGTTATCAATAAAAAGCATGCTGGATTCTCAGGCACCTGAGCAGCCAGATGTCTGAGTGGAACATATAAGCACTCTTGCTCACGATGAATCATAGAAATTCTTTTCTTAACAGAACATAAAGCAGTCATTGCTGCTTACTTGGTGAGCTAGGGTTGACTCAGGATGAGTAAAGCCAGAATAATGCGTTGATGTGTGTGCTGTCCTATCCTGGGCAGGAGATGGTTCTGTCCACAGCAGCCCAGTCCCTGGTTCCTACCTGGTCAAGCAGCCCCATGAGGAGCACAGGCAAACTGGAGTACAGCACATTGTACAGGGTGATAAACCAGTCCTCGTACGCAGTCTGCAAAGGAAAGATAGAGGCTGTGTGCCACGCACAAAGACAGACTTTGGGTCTGCCTTTCCATGCAGGGTTGTCCCTTGCCAAGTGGGAACCCTATCTTGAAGAGAAAGCACCCCTCAGCTACCCCTGTACCAGTTTGTCTATGCAGTGGGTAGCATCGCAGGCCTTTCCATAGCAACAATCCCCTCCTCTCCTCTCTTTCAATGTGTGCATGGGAACACTACAAGGAGGTCCTGCTAGAAGACTCTATTCTGACAGATAATACTAGAAAAATCAGTGTTCATTTAAAAAATATTTTTTTTAAATTATGTGCTGCATATGTGCATCTGTTTACGGGTATGAGCACATGCGTGTAGATGCCCACAAATGCCAGAAGAGGGCTTCGGCTCCTCTGGGATGGGAGTTACAGGTAGTGTGAGCCACCTGACATGGATATTGGGAACCAAATTCTGGTCCTCTGCGTGAATAGTTTCTACTCTTAACCTTGAGCCATCTCTCCAGCCATGTTTATCAGTTTTGTACTCCCTGGTTAGTCAATCAAAATGCCAAAACTCAATTGGAAAATTTAAAACTTTTTAATACTTAGAAAAGAATACTAAAATCAAACTAGTTCAGGAGGGCTGGCAAGGTGGCTCAGCAGGCGAAGGCCCCTTGCCACAAAAGCCTGGTGACCTGAATTAGATCCCCAGGACCCAGGTAAAGATGGAAGAAGAGAATCGACTCTACAGTTGTTTTTCTGACCTCTACACGTGCACTGTGGTGCATTTGCGAGAGATGCAATCAGTGAATAAAATGTTCAAAAGAACTAGCATTTTGTCGATGCAAAAGTTCTACTGAACAAAGAGTTTTAAAGGAATAATGCTCTATTACCTGTGCCGAGTAGCCATTGAAGAAGGAGTACCAGAAATGAACTAAAGTAAATGCAAAGTTCTTGTAAAAGAAGTAGCGTAGGAACTTGCACATCCTTATGTAAGACCACCGGCCATGGACCAGCAGCAACCTCTGCAGGTATCTGAACTGAGCAAAAGAATAGTCACTGGACATGACAGCTTGCATTCCTTCTTGTCCACTTATTCCAACACCAATGTGGGCAGCTATGGGACAGAGGAAAAGGAAACGGTGGGTTAGACACTGCTTTTAAGCCATGGCATTGAGCGACGTTCCAGAGCAAAACAAAAACAATAGCCCTTGCACACCGTTCCCCACCACCAGCTCCTGATTCCAATCCAAAGTCAGAGGGAGGAGTATGTTAGACCAAGCACAGATGGGACTCCATAAATACTTGTGATAGGATCTCAGGTGGGTGGTGAATTCCATTTGGATTATCTGCCCAATGCATCAGCCATCTCTTCTACCCATGGGGTGAGCCCCAGGCACCCTTATGGGCCACAGAGGAGCCAACTGTCATCACTTATGGTAGATACTGCAGAACTAGCCCTGTCAACCCCCATTCTCCCTTTGTTGTAAGTAGAGAAGGCAGGAAAGCCACTTGACATACTTCCCCAGACGGCTGCAGTTGGTCTCTTTGGGACTGCAGCTCTCTGTCCAGATCCAGTCACGGCATGGAAACTGAGGTGACCTGGAGCCTAGATTTCCTTCCCTTTCTGATATTTCTACAGCACAATTCATGTCTGTTTTTCAGCTCCGAGATATTGATAGGCAAAGGTTTCTCAATTGAGAAGCCCTTCAGAGAGATCTAAAAGCTAGAAGCTCCTCTAGTGAGTGATCCAGAGGCTAGAGACTCAGTCTAGAAACTTCTTCAGGACATTAAAAGCTTTTGAAGGCACCTCTAAGCCTGTATTAACAGGCCCCATTCTCTGTACTGAACCCTAGCTGATAGAAAACCGAGATTTGGACCAATCTAGCTCTCTCATTGGGATCCTGGAATTAACACTGAGCTGTACTGGTCTCTAGAATCTTACCATGTAAATTATCTTAGTGTGGAATAGATTTATTTTTTTTATGAAGGTCTCTGAGAGAGTAAGACAGGTAAGCAGTCAGACTGACAGGCATTGGGCTCCCCATGCAATTTTAGGTACTGATTCCAGTGTCTTTCTGAAGCCTGGCTTCTTACCCAGGGTGAAACATCTGCATATGGTTTTGTTTGCTTGTTTGTTTTAATTGACTTTATTTTGAGACTTTTGCACCGTGTAGCTCATATGCTTGTCTCTAACTCACTATGTAGCTAACGATGGCTTTGAACTCCCAATTTACCGGCCTCTACCTCCTAGTGCAGCTCTGTTCTACCATGTCTGGTTTGTGTGCTGTTATGGATGTCACCCAGGGCTTTGTGCATGACAGGCAAGGATTCTACAGACTGACCTACATTTTCAATTGCTTTTAATGAATTCTTTTCTTAAGTCAGCTTTGTCTTCTAACATTCTTAATCAACGTAATTTTAATTGATGCTTTCTTCAGTGTTCAAAGGCCTACTATGGCTTCAAGACACAGACACACACAGACACACAGACACACACACACACACACACACACACACACACACACACACACTGCAAAGGAAAAAGTTTCCAGAACTTTGTTACTCCATCTAATAGCCATTAAAATAACTTTTAAATTAGAAACTCTGTAATTTTGTTCAGGTCTAAAAATGAACATAAACAACAGTGGAGTTTTTTAGAGAAAATGTGTTGGAGAACACAAACCATCACTCCAACCTCTAGAAGTGACTTCACACTCTACAGTTTCCAGAGAGAAAGAAGCTTTGAAAATCCATCCCCAATTTTGAGCTCAAAGTGTGAAAATTTAAAACCTAACTACAGAAAATTGTCCAGGTCTATGTTTTCAATTATACTTTGTAGCTCTAACAGAAAGGAGGGAAGGGCGTGGGAGAGCATAGGAGGGGAGGGGAGGAGAAGAAACTAAGAATAATTACTCTCATTTAGTGATTTACAACCCTTTTGGAAACACAAAATCAGTGCTTACAAACAGTTGTGGTTGCCAAACTGCCTTCCTAGCAAACCACGACCTCCCCTGTCTCTGCGCAGGCTAGAGAGAGAAATGTTGAGATTCCCAGTGGGCTGCCAAGACCTGGGGAGGAGGCACTCTGTCCTACACCTTGGTCTCCAACTTTTCCATGGAGCTGCGTGTGAAAACGAACATTGGCACAGCTCACAGGGTAGCTGAGGACAGTGACTCCTAAAGCAACATTGTCTCCCCTAAAATCTAAACACAGAAGCTAGTACTGTTGTTTTGCTAAAAGATCATGTTGTCAAATTGCCTTCTAAACAATTATGTTCATTCCCACAGTCTGGTGCTGTGCTCAACAGCCTTGGTCAGAGGCATATTTGGTTTGGTTTTGCAGTGGGCAGCTGTCTGTACAGAGACTCAGAAACTGGTCAAAGTACTGAGAATAAGTGACTGTTGAGTGCTCAGCTCTAAATGGAACATCTATATTGACACCCGTAGGAAACACTGGGGAAAGACAAGGCAGGAAGAGCAGGGGGATGGGCAGGAGTTCTGTGGCACTCTGCCTTCAAGATACAACATGGCTGTTACATTCATGGTCTCACAGCTGCTGGGGTCACCTGTACAAGATGAGGGCAGTCAGCAAATCCAGCACGGGTGGGGGAGGGGCTGGGGAGGTCTCACCCCTATCCAAGGGGCTATTGCCAGCTGGTTGATGGCTGATGGGAGTTGGGGAGTAAGTTGTCTTTAAGGTGTGGCACCTCAGTTTTCTTGAAATCCCAAATGCGGTCTAACCCTCACTAGTAAACACACCTTTATAATTCCTCCAAACTGATTACTTCCTAAGGTTTTCTGCCTTTATTTCATCTCTCACAATTTATGTGTGAGTATTCTTGGGGTCTCAGGCCAAGAAGAGGCAGCCCTCATTCAACTCGCATGAGACACCCTCGGGCACAAGGCAGGGAAAGGGCAGCCTGAGAAAGAGTGGAATTTTTGCTAGGGGCAAAACAGCATGGTGGCATTTTCTTTATGTCTATGATAGTACAGGAAACATATTAGCCAATGGCCGGTTTACTTTCAATACCTCAATTTCAATCTACCCTTTCCATATATTGTTCTTTTAGCAAGTTATTATCGTCCCCCCAAGTGTTTGTATGTATGAGTGTGTGTGTGCACATGTGAGTGTGAGTGCATGTGTGAGTGCATATGTAGGTGTGCAGCTGTATGTAAGTGTATATGCATTTGAGTGTGATTTTGCATGTGTGTGGGCAGACACATGTGTGGGGATCAGAGGACTTTCAGGAATTGGTTCTCATTTCACTAGAAGTTCTGGAGACTGAATTCGGGTCGTTAGGCTTGGCAGTAAGCACCCTTATATGTCGAGTCATTTTGCTGGCCCAACATACATTACTCTGTTTAGATTATTGTTTTAGTTAGCATACACAACATTAGGTTTTGTTATGGCATTTTCAAACAGAATGCATTTCTGTTGGCTCTCCGCCAGCCCCTTGTCTTTCCTATTCCTTGACTGCTACCCTGGTATCCTTCCCTCCTTGTCTCTTTTCTATTTACAGATCTCATTTATCCTATTTCCCCCCTTCACCTTCCTCAACATCTCCTCCCCAGCCCTTCTATGATCTCCTTTCTAGTGCTGTAACCTAACCTACATGTATGTCCCATTACATGCATGCATATAAACATTATAAGCTAGAATCTGCATATAAGAGAGAACACGGGATTTTTATCTTTCCGTGTAAACTATTCTTGATACAGCAGAAAACTTTTAAAGATAAAAACAGGCACAGATACCATTTGGACAACTTCTTAGTAGATCCCAGTTGTCTACATTTCTATCTCAAATGGATGTTCCTTAAGTTACACACACTAGGCATATAATAATATTAATAAAAAAGTTAAAACAACTTGGGCCAGCAAGATGAATCACTGGTTTAAGGGTGACTGCTGCCAAGTCTGCTGACCGGAGTTCAATCCCTAGGACCCACATAGTATAGGAGAGAACTGACTCCTACTCCACATGCATGTTGTTGCCCTACCCCCCACATGCACACATACATGCCTATACACATATACTTGCACACATGCATGCACACACATTAAATAAGTAAATGAAGAGTTTAAAATAAAAGTGTAAATAACTTCAGAAAAAAGGGCTCACATGAGGCTCATCTATGTTCCCTTGCTTTGCCCTCTCGAAGGCAGATGGTAAACCCAGGAAGGAAACTTTTGAAAGTTCCATTATTAATAAAATGACAAGTCAGTAAGTCCCTTCCCTTCCAGGACCTCTAGAGATCTACAGTGTAACTGAATAAAACTTATGTTTGAGTTATTCTTTTGCCATAGGAAGTTACAGTCATGTCAGGGTACATGAGAGGGAAATAATTCAGAGCTGGTCACAGAGGAAGAAGGGATCTGACTCAGAGCAGGCAGTGGCATCTGTGTGGTGGACTGGGCACAGAGCAGATAGCAGAGGAGGATGATTCTGGCAGTGGCGACAGATGCATACACATGCATTGGTAAAAAGCAAGAAGACATACGTCATACAGACGGCTCCTGCTGAAGAAGGCAGGGTTGGGAGACTCTTAGCACATACCAAGGAGGAAAGGAGGAGAAGAATCTGAGGAAAGAAAGAGATGGATTTGTGAGTCATAAAATGGACTGAATTAGGACCTAGTTGTATGTGATATGCTTAAGTTCCCCAGCACAACAGGTCATGCCTGGGTGTGTACAGCCACATTCACCTTAGCAGCAATGAGGTAACATCACAGAGTGAGAGGGTGGAGAAGACACTTTCCTGGTTCCAGATGAGAAAATGGGCCTGAGCTGAAGCCCCTCCCCGCCAGCTGACACAGGAGTTTGGTAGTAAGAAGAGAAGCAATACTCGGGTCAAGACAGCTTGGGTGTTTTCATAACCTTTCAGAAGTTGAAAACCCCTCATTTAAAATCTAAAATGCTCCAGTGCACGAAAACAACTGAGCAGCATGCAAAAAGTGAAATCCATGCAACTTTTTCTCCAAAATGGAATATCTCCAAAATCTGAAACACTTTGGCTAGAAGATAATCCACCCAAGTTACCTTACAGTACATAGGCAAAAAAGAACCAGGATGGGGCACACGGGTGAGGACCAGAGGTTTGATCTGCATCCTCTAATACCAGTGCAGTCATGTCTTTGCAAGACAGCCCTTCCATGGTGAGTAGCTGGTCTCCTCCAATGAGAGAGCAAGACCACGAGACTGTGGTAGAATGTTTCCTTCAGTTCTTAGATAAGAAAGAATATCCTCAAAAATGAATACCAAAGAGAGTTAAGAGTTCATGCTGAGTATAGCAACATCTCTTGCAGAATTTATTACATATCAAGGGTTTTTAGTACATTAAGAAAAAAAAATCAACTTTATTTGCCGTGCCCCTGAATTTTTAATCAGGACAGAAACAACAGTTAAAAATATTAAGCTTTTTAATAAGCCCTTAAAAATACAGGAAATGAGCCATCTTGGGGGGAAAAAACACACTGCCCATAAAGAAAACTATGATTTTCCCACCTACAGCTCATCTCTTACTTGATGTTCAGTGAGTCCCATGGCTGCTGGGCATACTGCAGGCTTCCTGAGAGTAAATCAAGGCAAGGCACAGCTAAATGCTTTCAGTGACACAAGCCTTACGATGCCTCAGCCATGGGAACTGAAGCAACAACCCCCTCATGTTCCTACCACTTCTTTCCAGCAAGCGGGGTGTCACAGGCCACACACAACTCACTTTTGATCATGTTCACGTCATTGGCCCCATCTCCAATGGCTAGTGTGATGGCCTTCTTGTACCTCTTCACCAGATCTACCACCATGGCCTTCTGCTTGGGGGTGACGCGACAGCAGATGACAGCGCTACACTCGCAGGCCAGGTCCACAAAGTTCTTCTGCCGCTGTTCTTTCTTCTCTTCCAGCCGTCTCTTACTCTGTGTCCGCATCCGTCTCTCTTCTTCTGTCCTTGGGAACTTCAGTTTTAGGATCTTATTTCTCTTGGTCTTCTTCTCTAGAAGGATTTCATTCTGTGACATCAGAGGGAGAAAACACCACTGACCACTTTAGTGTTTACACCAAGAGTACCACTCCCCAGGCTTGAGTCATGGGAGGCAAAGTTCATGTGCTTTATTTAACATTTAGCTTTAATACAAAAGACTTACAATAACCATACAGGAAATCTGCATATCTTTAAAGGAAAAGTGGACATTACCCACTTGTTGAAATGTCTGGATAACTAATTTCACCATTTTGCTTTAATTTCTTTTAGCTATCCTCTAATGTTAAGACTCAAAAAGATCACACTTGCTTTTATAGGCTAAGAGATTTTTAGATTGGCAAGCAATTAATATGCGAAGCCATCAAGAATGGCCCCAAGGGACTTGTTTGAGTGACAGGTGAAGACTCACTACTGATACACACCAACCATGAGCCAGTGATGATTAAGGCGCGGTTTTCTCCAGGTGGAAAAAACGGTTCATACACAGGGGGTACAAACTTCGAGGAGACTCCACCTCTGTTTCTCTGATTCTCCATCCTCATGTGAAGAAGAGAACTATGGGAAAATAAGTAAGCATTTAAAACATATGATTATAAAAAAGACTTTAGATTGTATTTTATTTTATTTTGAGATAGGGTCTCACTATATACCAGTGATAGGCCTGGAACTCACTATTTAGACCAGTTGGCCTTGAACTCACCCAGTTCCTCTGCCTCCCAAATTCTGGGATTAAAGATGTGCACTACCATGCCTGGCTCTAGACTTTAATTTTGACATCACTTTAAAAAAATATGCTATAATGTCCCCGGCCTGACATTTATCACATTGCTGAGTGTGTAGTTCAGCAGTGTGGACTCTGTCCACATGTGGAGCCAGTCTGTCTTGTGAAGCTCACTTGTTTCATGACTGGCTCACATCACTGATTTTTCAAGTCCATCAGTACTATATATGCAACATGTCATTCTTTCTTTCCTTTCGAAGGGTGAGAGATATTCCATTGTGTGGAGATGCCGATGTTTGCTTACCCAGCTCATACCTTAACGGACACGTGGATTGCTTCCACCCCTTGGCTATTGTGAGCAGTGCTATATACGTGTGGTTGGGCATATACCTTTTCAGAATCCTGCTTTCGATTCTTCTGAGTAGGCACTCAGGGTAGGATGACTGAACAATGTGAAAATTCTATTTTCTATTCTCATACTGTGGCCATGTGCTTTTCACCCCACCAATGCACACCAGCCTCAGTTCCTATCCCTCGCAACCTCACGGGAACCTAGCAGCCACACAAGGCTTCACCCCATAGATGCACATCAGAGTGTTGGTCCTTATAGCCTCACCGGCACTTATTATTGTGTTTTTTCTTTCTTTTCTGGTCATCCAGAAAGAAGTCATATTCTGTGATTTTGATTGGCATATTCCTAATAATTCATGAGCACTTTCATATGCCTCTCAGTCACAGTGCCTCCGCTGTGAAGACATGTCTAAGTGTTGGCACCTTTATTGTAGGGCACCATGTCCTCGGTATTTTACCACTTGGGAAAGACCCAAATTGTGATGCAGGTAACATAAGCAAGAGAAGGGAGGTGGTCTTAATGAGAATTTCACCACTCTACTGTATGACAGGGGGAAAAAAGTTTATTTCCACATGTTCAAAACTCTATCTGCTTTTTAAAATTCTCAGTGCTTTATTTTTTAATATTTATTTTTATATTTAGTTATGTATAGGTGTGTGTCTGTTCGTCACCTATGTGTGGGTACCGACCTGCCTGACATGGGTGATGGGAGCTGAACTTGGGTCCTCTGCAAGAGCAGTCTGTGCTCTTAATTGCTGTATCACCTCTCCAGCTTTCTGACTGCTTTAAAAATCATTATAATGCTTCCATATGATGGGGAAGTGAGTCATGGAGCTTTAGAGTAGAAGAGGCCAATCTCCTTGTGTTGCAAATTAGAAAACGAAGGCAGAAAGAAGTGACGTGATTTTACTTGCAGGGAGCCAGTGGGAAATCTAGCAAAAGGCCTCAGGTCTCTGCCCTCAGCCTGAGCCTCTCCCCATTCCACACACACCCCCGTCATTCTTCATTTTCAGAAGCAGGTTTCTCAACCTTGGGATCTGGAGCCAGATAATTCTCCATCCTTTGCGGCAAGCTTTTCTAGAACATACCCTTTCTATAAGGTTTAACATACTCTTAGCTTCTGCCCGCTAGATCCCTAGAGGACCTTCTTCTTCTTGTCCACCCACCAAAGAGATTTTCAGACACTGCCAATGATATCTGGAAGGCAAAAGTCAATCCCAATTAGAACTACTGCACCTGGGCCGGTGAGGTGGCTCATACAGCAGACGTCTTGGCTCACG
>LOEQ01002938.1:130244-140295 GCA_001685075.1 Bramus lutescens | reverse complement strand
TTCCAGGACAGGCTCCAAAGCTACAGAGAAACCCTGTCTCAAAAAGCAAACAAAAGAAAGAAAAGGCAAAGCTATTCAAACTTATGTTTTTGTTGTGTCCGGCTGCTGTGTGATCAGAGCGGCCAGCCCCTTGCCTCCTGTCTGCTGGCTTAGCCATAGCAAGACCCTACTGCCTTCAAGAGCAACAGGGTTTGTGGAGAGAGCAATGCTCATCTCAGCGCCTGTATTTTCATATCGTCAGTCGTTGTCTCCCACATTCCCCCTCCCAGTCTGTGGCGGCTCGGTGTGGTCTTTTCTCTATTTGGTGCTCCTGGGCAAAACTGGAATTTCAAGTCCAGAACTGGCATGGCTTCTCACGCTCCCATCCTGTCTCTGGTCTGGCCTGGTGTGGTTCTTCAGTGTGCCCTTAAGGTGGTCATATGGAGACATTCGTAGCCTACCTTTCATATTAAGCTTGAAAATTTTTACAGCACAAATGCACGGGCTTCTTGTATCTCATTTCATGGAACAAACTGTGAATAAAAACCATCATAGCCAATCCTCAGGAAAGACAGCAAACCAAAATTCCAGGTGGGGTTGTGACTTGAGGAACTTGGCTTCTGTGTGCTGCATGTCCCTGCCATAGCTAGCTATAATCATAGTAGCCTCTCAGAGAACAAATCTTAATGTTGCAGGTAGAGCTTGAGGCTCCCTTTGTATATGTGCGTGTGTGTATAGGAACTTTCTGTTAATACTCTGCCAAGTGACTGCCTGGTGTGCGGTGGTAGGATAACTTGTCCACTGCATTGGGGGGGTCCCAGGCATAGTCCCAAAGAAGTTGCCTTATCAACGCCATCTGAAGGCTCTCTGTTATATGACGGGATCTAAAAGATTGGAAGAGTCTCAGTCCTCCCACCCAGCTTCTCCATTGGTGCTGACATTCTGCCTACCCATCTCAGCCAGGAAGCAGTCTGCACTTGGCCACCTCCAAGGACAGAGAGCCCACTACCTCTGGAGAAGACTGTTCTGTCAATTAGCTTCTGGATTTTCTGTGCTCTCTGAAATTTGGGGGCCATGTGGACAGTGGCTCGGGCAAAGGACCCAGTCCCAGGCATTATTCCAAACACATTGTATCTTTTTTAGAAGAGAACAGCTGGATATATCATGGTGTTTTGACTGCCACTAAGTATTGGTCTTGGTTCCTTGTTGGAAAATGTTGAAGAAACCCTTCAACCCTGTGTCCTTGCTTGCTCATGCCAAAGTTGCCAACAAAGCACCAGCCCACTGACAGGACTCCCAAGTCTTCGGAGGCCTTAGTCCCAAGCCAGCCACGCACAGCCTTGCAGCATCTCTGAGGGGAAACTTCAGCTGGAAAGTTTTAAGCAGCACACGGCTTTGCCTGGAGTCTAAGGTTCCCAGGTTGCTGAGGACTCATGCCTTCCAGTCCCTGTGGGGGCTTCACTAGCAAAGCTGAAAGTATTCCATGTCTCAGTGTCAGGGATGCAAGTTCCTCAGAGCCACTCAAGGTTGCTCTCTGATCAATTTTTAGTGAATTGGGGAAATAAAGTCCTAAGAGATTTGCCAAGTTCATGTTAGTGAGGGGCCTTTGTGGCCCACCACTTGGTCATTTGCAGGGTGACAGGTGATCTAAGGTAAGCTGCCCTTACATGCCTCAGAGCTTATAACTGCCTCTCCAGGGCAGCTGAGCTCCTGGGGACAAGCTTCTGCAGAGTTCCAGGTGGAATGAGGTAAGGTTAGGGGACTGCTGACCTTAGCAAAATGATTGGCCAAGTAGCAGATCCCCAGCAGGCCTGCCCAGCACAGCCCCCAGGCCCTCTGCCACTGAGGATGGCTATGAATGTGGCCCAACACAATCATAAATTATTTGAAGCACTATGAGATTTGCTTTACAATTTTTAAAACTCAGTAGAGTTCTTGAGCATGTGTTTTTGTTGATGACAATTAAGCCCAGAGAAGCCAAAGGTTGGGCCAACTCCTGTGGGATGCAGTGTTAGCTGCACTATGTCCTTATACAGTGGGCTTAGCCTGTGATCACTGCCTACCTGCTGCCTTCCACCCTGTCTCTGAGGCTAGGTGATTGCCCTGGCTCCAGGTCCCTGCTGAACTAAGCAGAGCAGTCAGATGAGGGGGAAACAAGCTCAGGCTCATGCCTTGGGGAGCACTGTGCATTTGGGGGTGCCTTTGCATTATTTCATTGGATTGCAGACTGCCTCCAAATTTATAGTTGGGAAAAGAAAAGTCACTGTGATATTTGAAGTGGGCAAAGTGGGCCTGGGGCTTCAGGCAGAGCATCTCCGGTGGGTTACTTCCCCCTGCTGGCACCTCTAAAAACAAAGCCTCTCTCTGCTTACTGTCATGCGCCATCCTTGCCTGCTTTCTATTGCCTGTGATGCCCATTGGAATATACTTGGGGAATGGGGTTTGTCCGCTTTGTAACTGCCTTATTGAAAAGTAAGTGCCCTTCCATCCCAGGCCTCCAACTGTATTTGTTTTCCTGCCAAACTTGGGGGGAGGGGTCATTTGTATTTTGATTTTTGTGCCTGTGGCTCTGTACTGTTGAAGGTCTCAATTCTCTGGACTCTCCTTAGCATGTGTGTGACTCCTGTCACAGCGTCACACAGATTGGATGGCCCGACTTTTATTCTCAATAAATAATCCGAATGAGCAAGAGACATCCTCCATGGTTCCCTCTGAATTCCTGCTCAGAATCTGCTGCATTTACCCAAACTGGGCCCCTGCGGTGTGTGGCCTACTCTAGTGACAGCCTCATGTACCCTTACCTAATACTGCCCTGCAGTCTCAGTGCAGACAGAGATGTGTGGATCACAGTAGGGCAGACTCAAGTCCTACTGTGTGTCCCTCCCCTGGAGAGGGGCAGACTGCAAAGGACTGACCAGGTCCCTCCCATGACTTCTGCTCATGCCCTGTGGGGAGACCAGCTTGAACAGGTCTTCTGATAAAAGCAATGCAACTCCAGACCCTTCTGGAACTTACCCCAGTGCTGAAGTATCAATCCTGCTTCGCCAGTTCGTGGACGGCTATGTCTCCCCCTGCACTGACATTTGCTTTTGCCAGTCCCCAAACTTCACAGGCAGACACCCCACAGTTTGAGAAGCCTGGGCTCTGTGACTGAGCTTTGAGCCTCCAGGTTCCTGAGGTCTCATGGGCTAAGACCCCCTGCCTAGCCTTACACAGCTTGGGGCATAGCAAGGCTCAGGATGTGTGCCTTGCCCACACCTGTCTTCAGCAGAAGACCAAGGAAGGTGTATGGTAGTTTTGTTTTGTTGTCTTGTGTTGCGTTTGTTTTTTAAGAGTCTGGCTATGCAGCGCCAGCCTTGAACTCATGATCCTCCTGTCTCCGCCACCCGAGTCATGGAATATGGAGATGTTATACCTGCCTGTGGCTTTCCTTTTCCTTCTTTTGGCTTTTTGGAAACAAATTCTGATTTGGTAGGCCATGCTGGGCTCTTAACTCATTGTTCATCCTGTCTTAGCCTCTCAGCTCTGGGATTGTGGAGTGTACTGCCTACCTGACCAAATAGAAATTTTAACAGTGATTTTATTCAAGAATCCCATACAATGTATTTTGAACTTATTCACACACACACACACACACACACACACACACACACACCAGCTCTCATAACCACTCTCTCCACCTTCCCATCTTCCCATCCCTTCCTACCTAACTTTGGAATTTTGTCTTTTTTCTGTCTTTCTCTATCAAGTGCAGTTTGTGTGGCTCACTAGTCTTGGGAGCCAGATCTGCCCTGACTTGTCCTTTCCCTCCCCACCAGTCACATCATGAAAACTGACTCTCCCTCCCAGCAGCTATCAAATGCCAATAGCTCCTCAGCCCACCTTCCCCCTCTGTGCTGAGATTTCATGTTAATTGCCATCTACGCACAAGGAGAAGCATCTCTGAGGGTTGAGAGGTGCTTTGTTCTGTGGATATGAGGATAAGTCACTAGGAGTCAGCTCAATACTGTGTTCGGTTCTCCCCTAGGGTCTGTGACCAGTTTGGCCACAGGTGTGAAGTCATTGCTCTTATAGCACACCCAGCTCAACTGATGGAGGTTTCCAAAGTCCAGCTCCTCCCCTCATCACCGTCCTCACATGAGATCACAAGGCGAGCCAGGGTGGAGGGAATGCTTGTGATCCCTGCACTTGGGAGGTGCAGGCTATAGGGTCAGTAGCTCATTCAGTGCTGTTCTTGGCTACATAGCAAGTTTAAGGAAAGCAAGAGAGTGAAAGAGAAAAATGAGTGGAAGGGAGGAAAGAGTGTGTATGCTTTTAAAACCAGCACCCAGAAAGCCTAGATAGGCAGATCTCTGTGAGTTCCAGGCCAGCCTGGACTACACAGTGAGTTCTAAGCCAGTCAGGGCCGAACGACAGCTGAATAGTGAGACTCTCTACGGAAGAAATAAAGACCAAAAGAGAAAAGACTGACTGACCCTGGAGATGTGGCTCAGACTGTGGAGTGCTTGCCTGGCTGTAAGAGGCCTCGGAGTTGAGCCCAAGCGCTACATAGACCGGATGTAATGACCTACCTGCCATCTCAGCACCAGGGAGCAGAGGCTGGAGGATCAGAAGGTCAAGGTCATCCTCAGCTACACTGTGAGTTGAGGGCAGCCTGGGCTACACAGTACACCAGTAAAGAAGATGAAGGGTACGAGAATGACAGGAGAGGGAAGAGGATGACAATGAGAACTCCACGTATGGCAGCAATCTAGAAAAACAGAAAGGAACTTACCCACCCTTCCCAGAGCGCTGTCTGGCATGTGAGAGGACACAACGTGCAGGGGCGTGGGTCTTGTTTCTACCGTTGCCTGTAGTTTACGGGGCTCTTCTCTTCTGTGCGCTGTCAAGTGCACTGCCCAGCACACAGCACTTCATGGGCATTAATCCAGCTGATCTCACTACAGTCCATTAAGTAGGCCCTGTTGCTAACACCCATTTATAGGGATGTAAATACACTCATAGATTATAGCACTCCCCCCACTCCCCCAAAAAATAAAGGACCCTGAGGTATTAGAACTACTCTGGGCGTGGACCCACCGTTCATCTGCCTCCAGGAACACTTGTCAACCCCAGAGCAAGGAAGTCAGAGCGCTGGCTGCACTTTGAAGCTGTACCACTGTAGGTCGCCATGGTCCCCATCAGTTTTAATGAGGGATTCCAAGAAGTCACTACAACTGTAGTTAGGGAATTTAATAGGGTCTAATGGAGGTTAACAAGGTACACTGAACCTTCCAGCCAGGTTTCAGCTCACTAGAGCCCGAGAGCGTTAACGTACAAAGGAACACAGGCACCTGCAGGATTTAATGGGGTTAATGAAACCATCAGAGGTTGGCAGGAGGGACAATGCAGGAGCAGACTTCTGTTAGCCTGTCTACTAGAAGTCAGTAGGTGTTTCTTAAACAGTGGCAGCCCGCTTCTTTCCCTGGGCACCATGTGGACAACCAGCCAGGAAAGGCCACCCGCACCATGCCAACTATGAGAGTCCTGGTCGGTAGACTTGGGAGTGGGCTGCTTCTTGGTGCTTTCTGGGTATTATCTAAACTGTATCATGGTCACCAGTTATGAGTACCCTAACATTTAGACAGTCACATGTCGTCTAACTAGCTATGTGGGTGAGGGTGACCTGGAAGTTCTGCCTCTCCCTCTGAGTGCTAAGATTACAGGCATCCACCACCACTTCCAGTCTGATGGGGTGCAGGAATCAAACCCATAGCTTCATGCCTACCAGGCAAGCATTTTACCAACTAGACCACATTCCCAACCTCCAAAGCCACTTTTTAAAAAGTGTATATGTACATTATGTATAAATGTATGCTACCTTTATGCATGTCCATGGAAGCCAGAAGAGGGTGTCAGATGCCCTGGAACTGGAGTTACAGGTGCCTCTGAGCAACCCACCATGGGTGCTAGGAACCAAAGTGTGACCCTCTAGAAAAGCCCCGAGGACTCTTAAGTGCTAAGTCATCTCTCCAGCTCACAGAAGCAACTTTTCAAAGGGCCTCCATGCTCTGTTTGCTTACCGTGAGCTCTGTACCTCACATATGCAGAAAAGCATAATCAAGAATTCCAGGTTGACAATGCTCCCCTCCCACGGTCAAGGCCCTGAGTGCCATCCACAGCCCCACAAACAACAGACACAACAGTGCATTCTTAAACCTGGGCGACTTTTGTGCTTCAAAAGGGATCTTCACTAGCCCTTGCCGTAGGTTTTTATGCCATGCTGTGGAACAGTGGAAGTGGGGAAGAAGAAAGCAGAACTCGTTAAGTGGTGATGTATCTGTCATTCAGAATTTACTGTGTGCCAGGCTAGATGCTAAGCACCCACACGCCTGGACAGCCGTTATAGACCAGCCCCTTAGCAAAACTGCCGCCATCTTCATCAGACCAGCCATGCCTGCTCGCATCTGATGAAGATGGGTCAACAGAACCTGGCAACTGTTGATAGTCCTTCAGAGAAGAAGGGTGTGGTCACGGTCATTAGACACTTACCTGAGGTTCCAGCTGCTCCACCCGGCCATTTGTGTGCAGTTCTACCCTAATTGCACACGGCCTAAGGAGACTTGGGAAAAAGCTAGGGTTTGTAATCTGGGGAAACTTAACTAAAGGAGGTCTCTATCTATTGTGGCTGTGAGGAAGCCATCATCTATATTGGATAAAGACTTCCCAGTGCAGCTGTTTGGGGGGTCACCCACGCTCCTGTGGGCAGCCTCTCAACCATGATGTGTTTAGGAAGCACAGCAACACTAGGCTTCTCCACGGCGAATTGGTGAGATTATACTTCAGTTTATCTTTGGGACCGTAGGAGGAGGGGTAGACAACTTCTTCCATCTCTGTAGGGAGAAACTCTTGCAACAAAGACTCATGCAATAGGTAGTGTGGTTACCCCATTTGTAGATGAAGAAGTGGATCTAGAAAGGTGATGTGTGCCCCCAAAAGAAACGATTACATGTGCTGTCAAGGGGGTGGAAGAGAAGAACCATATTCACTGCTGATGAGTGTACAAACCAGCACAGTCAAGATGGAAATCTGTGTGGAGGCCTCTCAAAGATTTAGAGAGAGCTTCCATTGGCCCCAGCTGTACCACTGCTAGGAAAGCACTCAAAGGACCCATCTTCTACCACAGAGACACGTGTATGCCCACATTTGCTGATCTATTCACAATAGGTAGGCAATGTCTATGTCCATCAACAGATGAGTATGTAGTACAGATATACAGTGGAGTTTTATTCAGATGTTAGAGCAAAATGAAATCACTGGATAGAGTGAAATGCACCTTTAATCCCAGCACTCAGGAAACAGAAGCCAGCCTGGTCTACAGAGTGAGTTCCAGTCTGTACCAGGCAAGGATACATGGTGAGGCACTGTCTCAAAATCAAGCAAGAAAAGTCTAACTTTCCAAGTCACTAATGTGGTGGTTTGAGAATGGTCCCCATGGGCTCATGTTTGAATGCGTGGTTCACAGTTGGTGGAACTGTTTGGGAAAAATTAGGAGGTGTGGCCTTCTTGGAAGAGGCGTGTCACTGGAGGTGAACTTGGGGTATTTGAAAAGCCTATGCCATTCCAGTTAGCCGGGCAGTGGTGGTGCACAGCTTTAATCCCATCACTTAGGAGGCAGAGGCAGGTGGATCTCTGAGTTCAAAGCCAGTCTGGTGTAGAGATGGAGTTCCAGGACAGCAAAGGCTACACAGAGAAACCCTGTCTTAAAAAACAAAAACAACAATGACAAAAAAAGTGTGAGCCCTCAACTTCTGCTCCAGTGCCATGCCTGCCTGCTGCCATGCTGCCCACAATGATGGTCATGGGATCTAACCCTCTGAAGCTGTAAGCCCTAGTAAATTCTTTCTTCTATAAGTTACCTTGGTCACGGTGTCAAGTAACTAGGACACTGAGTCAAAGGAATGACACATGTTGGGTCCTTCTGCAATTTGAAAATGGTTTTTACTTCATCAATACCCAGAAAGTTGAATTCACTTATCCACCATAATGAAACAAACAAACAAATATTACGATGGACCTGAAACTAGAAAAAAAAAATAGCTTTCGATCCTCTTTCATGACTCATGTGACCTTTTGCCTGTATTTCCTCCTTCCTCACCACCTAATGTAATAAAAACATTTAAATAAAAATAAAGAGGGCTGTCAGCCTCACCTAAATAAAGATGCTTGTTTAACCTTTAGGAGACACACCCTCTTACCTGCTTCCTCCAACCAGGCCCCACCTCCCAGCAATGCCATTCATTGCATTGTGAGTCTCTTTAAGAGAGTAGCCATTAGGCAGCGCCCAAGAAATAATCACTTCCCAAACACTTTAACCAGGTCTTTGCCAAATAAGCCTTTGGGGGCATAGTTCGTATTCAAACTATAACAAAACAAATGATTTGTCCCAAATCACAGGAAAGTGCTGTGATGAGACTAAAGCAAAGGTCCCAGGGTTCCCTGGCACTGCCTTTGAGGACAGAGTGTGCTGTGGGCTCTGAAGCCCTGGAGAAGCCTGAGCCACTGCCAAAGGCTTGTGCCAAGACAGCCAAGNNAAAGCTAACCAAGGGCTCATGGCCACCAGTAAAACGAACTGTATTAAAGCTGGGTGTGTGGTGGCACATGTCTGTAATCCTAGCACTTGGAAGTCAAGAACAGAGGAACTCCTGGAAGTTCAAGTTGGCTACATCATGAGTTTGAAACCAGTCTGGGCTCCAATAAGACCCTATCTGAAAACAACCACAACAAAAAATCCAGACTGAGCTAGGCAAACAGTTGGAGGATACCTTTGTTACAGGCAAACTTTCAGGCAAATGAACATCCCACAGCACAGGAGGGGACCCAGCTCCTGTCCACTCAGCAAGGGGCTCCTGACAGCACGCTCTTGACCACATCAGTGGGCAATTGCCAGAGGTGAAGCCCAATACAGCCCAGAATGAGTACTGAGGGAGGTCATGACTGGCAGGACCCCAGCTCTCCAGGCATTTCGAAACCAGCTTGAAACGTGGTTGACTCGACCTGAAGAGTTCCACCATCTCCAGCGGAGGGTGTTTTTCCTCCGATCGCTGATGTCATATCCATATTTCTGTCTAGGGATATTTCCAAAGCTGGACATGAAATGATCATGAGGGCCACGGGGTAGTGCTTGTTAGACACCTTCCAGGACAGAGAGAACTCTGGAACGTTGCTGTGTTTGCTGACAGTCACACAGACCCACCTGAAGCTGTCAAGTGGTTTACTAGGATCTTGTGGTGAGCCTCCTGCCTGCACCCCTCAGTACAGAGGGAACAGGAAGGTTGATAGTGTTGGAGAGATGAAAGAAGTGCGGGGTAGTTAGTCTTGTAGAAAAACCCACCTCGCCTTCCATTAGAACAGTACAACATAATGGTAGCAGGAGGCAGGCTGATTGCCGGGGGACTGCCAAGCTTTCGGTAACCTCTGCTCAAAGAAAATACGCCCTGCATTTTGGACTTTGCACAGCGAGAAGGCCCAGATAAGCTTTGTTGCCTAGGTGATCTTAGACTGCAGACCCTGCGTTGCCTTGGCGATTTTGCATCTGAACTTGCGGTTCCTTGAGCCTGATGGGTCGCCTCTCCCTGCACCCAATCTTCTAGGCTCTTGGCGCAAGGATTCCAGGTCTGTGCTACCCTACCGAGGGAGGCTTCCCGGTCATTGCTGATTTTTCTGCACTCATGGAGCAGGGGAGGGAGTCTGGCCACGAGGGGGCGCCCTCTCCTTGGTCGGTAGGAGCCCTGGTCACAAACACATTTTTCAGTCCCCTCCCTCAAGACTTTGAGTGTTACTAGACAAGCAAGCAGAAAGGGAGTTAGAGCTCTGGCCTCGTGCCCATGATTTGCAGCTGGCCGGTGCTCATGGCCACACAGCCTAGTGTTCTACTAGCTACACACTCTCACACACACACCACCATCACCACCACCGCCACCATCACCACCATCTCAGGCCTCTGAAAGGCCTCCCCTTTCCCCCAGCTCTGCTATGCCCTGGGGATTCTGAGCAGGCCAAACTGCCCATCCCAGCCACCACAGCCGCTATA
>LOEQ01002938.1:102289-113677 GCA_001685075.1 Bramus lutescens | reverse complement strand
GAGAGAGAGAGAGAGAGAGAGAGAGGTTGTGTAAACCTTATCCATTCTTACATTTTTTAACAACCTCAAAAAAACTCAAAATCTATTTAAGGTAAACCCACCACCCCTGCCTTTTTCTAATGAGTAGCATAAATCAAGCTTACGGAAAAAGAATATTAAATTTTCCGTGTCCTCCCTCCAGGCCGAGAACAGAGGATTCTGAGAGAATTAAACATGGATGTGTTTTCTCCAGCCCCTCCCTTTTCTGTGCCCCCACCCCATTCTCTTTCTCTTCCGAAGTCCGTAAATGACAACGTGTTTACACAAGTTTTTATGTTGTCTGAGCTTCGTCCCGGCTCCGTTCTCTCCTGTGTGTATTTTCCACACCGAGAGATGTCTGCTTTGGGAAGCCGGGAAGCCTTCAACCTAAACAGAACCCCGTCTGATTGGAAAGTGTATTTATTTGAAAAATCGTAACTCACGGTTTTGGTGAAACGGACCCCAAATTTATGGGATGGCTTGGGGTGCGGTGGTCATAAATCAAGAAGTCCCGGACACCTTCTGCCCTGTGTCCCCCACCCCCACCCAGAACCGGGGTGGATTCTGGAAGAGTCCCTATCCTCTCAGCCTGAGGTCTCCCAGTTCCAGCACCCACAGCACTCAGCAGGTCAGAAGGCAGGTGACTTTCTCTCACTAGGCAGGTGGCATCTAGGGCAGTTTCACCTGGAGTGATCAGCTGGCTGTGCCATACATTTGGGGCATATTGGCTTTGTTGTGTTGTATTTGGGATTCTTTTCCTTGCTCTCAGGACTGCCACCGGCCCAGCCATTTTACACTTAGAAGTGCTGCACTCTGTGCTGGGAAGGTCAGTTTGAGGCCTGCTTCCAAAGTCTGGGAAGTTTTTTCCTTTGTCAGTCAAATCTGAATTCCTAGGGGGTAGGGGGGCTGTAGCTCGGTAGTGGTAGTGCAGGTGGTATACCAGGCGTGCCCAGGCCCTAGGCACCTATGTTCAATCCTCAGGACAGCATGAATTCCTAACCAAAACCAAATCAGCTCCATTCACCTGGTGGCCATGCTCACGGCTGAGGGCTGGGGAAGATGTGCAGCCAGAGGCCAAGCTGACCACAGGGGCTACTAATGGTCTTGGTGGGGCTGGACTTTTGTGGAAAACCTTACTTTCTCCTCCCTGTCTGTTATTTGTTTATTTACATATTTTGCTGTTCTGGAGACCAAACCAGAGCCTTGCCTAGCCTCTCCCACTGTGCCACCCCATCCTAAGGATGACCTCTTTCTTTTGGACATGATCTCATTTTGAAACACTGAGGTTGATCTCTATCTTGAACTCCCGATCCCCCTGCCTCCATCTCCCACGTGGATGACAGGCATGTACCACCATGCCTGGCTTTCATAGTTGTGTTTATGTGCTTCATCTCCAGCCTTGTGCTTTTCCCTGACTGAGCCTCCATAGGAACAGGGAACCTCCGTAGGCTTGCCCAGCAAAATGAAGTTACCTCGGGGGGGTGGGGGGGATGCATCTTTTTCCTCCAGAGGAGGCAGGAGAGTAATGGGAACCCTAAGGTTGCCAGCCCCCAAAAGCCTCTTGGTTAGGTTTGCTGTTGTGACAGAGATAATCTAGTTGGAGTAGCATTTAGTTGAAAGAAATGCAATACATTCCAACAGAGAAAATCTCATCTGTGGTTGGGAGTAAGAGCTGATGCGATACTCCTGTGACAAAGGGTAGGGACAGAGGCACCTCTTCAACTCACCCTTCCTTATAACTTGGGGCTGGGTGGAGAAATAGATAGCCCCTCCTCTGTCCTTGGGTTTTTGATTCTCCTTGAACCTAAAGGCCTGCCTTGCTCTAAGGGACCACAAGTCCCCAAATTCTCTACTGCAGCTGGCAGCCTGGAACAGAAAGCTTAAAGCCACCAGGAGTACACAAGTCAAACTGTGGAAAAGGTCTCATGAACTGAACCCCTAAAGCCCACCAGGGCTGTAATGGCTTGGTATAGCCCCACGGTGGACTCCATTAAACTGGTGGCAACCGGAGCATTCCAAACCCTTCCTTCACCCAACAGCCTTAGGAAAGAAGCGTCAGCCTGATGGGTAGTCTGATTATTTTAAACAGGTCCAGGCTCCATCCGTCATCTCTCCCATAATGGTCAACTGTAAACACACTTTAAGAGAGAAAAACAAAAAAGGGATTTGAGGTCGAAACTGGGAAACCGCTTAGCTCTGGGCTCGATGGCAGATGCCTTGGCAGGCTTTTCTGGCCTTTGAGAGAGACACTAATGTTCAGAGTTTTCCAGTTTTTCCCATTCAAGTTCAAATCTCTTGGGGCTCTTCTTTGCCTCCTTTGCTCACAGAGGGGAGGCCTTCATGAAAACATTAAATATGGGTGAAAGACCTTGGGTGTGGAATGAAGAAACAGCCCCCGTCTTGCCCCCAGCTGTACATTGTATCTCCATGCTGTTGTGCTGTCTTGGGAAGAATTTTGTGCTAAATCACAAGGGGGCTTGTAATACTGAAGGAATCAGAAGCACTTTCTTCCCTTGTACTGGTGCTGTGGGTTTTCATGTGCACCCAGCAAGTGCCCTACCACCAGAGCCACCACATCGGCCTTCAGAAACCCCTAAGAAGAAACCTGTGCATGAGAAAAGGGAGGTAGGTAGTCTTGTGTTTTCTCTTCAGAGGAACAAATTGTTAGGACAGGTTTCCGTCCAGGAAGTCTGGATTTGTGAATCTCTCCTGGTGAAGGTCGAGCTCCCTAGCGTCTTGCACAGACAACCCCATCAAGCAACCCACAGGCACCAGGGGACTGGAGATTGTGCTCATTAGTTTCCTAAAAGTCACCAAGAGTATGACACAAAGAGCTGACTTTCTTAGCTGTGGAACCTAGCCCCAAACCCAAACCCAACTACCACAGTTACTAAACTCATGCTCATCCATGAAAGCAAATGTTTCCAAAAATCTATTAATCAAAAAGGTGGGGGTGGAGTGGGAAGAAACAAGGGTGGCAGAAGAGAACAGAAAGGAAAGTTCCAGAAAACAGAGCAGAAATAAATCTAATTGCCTCTTCTCTCCTGCCATAAAAATCACAGAAGAAATCAGATCTTTCTGTAAATTCATATAAAAACCAATCAGAATCCAAGCTCACCCAAAGCCATTGTGTCTCCAACAGAGTCTCCTAATTGAGAGAAATTGAATGTACCAGGCCACCAGGCATCCACAGAACGAGGTTTTTTCCCCCCATAGGGTATTTGCTGTGGAGTCAGAGAGAATAAACATGGTTGGAAACACAGGCTAATCGTCAGGTTTGCAGAAAAGGGGACCCTCTGGAAGCCCCAGGGAGAGTCGAGGTGGGGGCTAGGAGGGGAGAGGCCTCCTTCCATCCTGCATTAGATGGTAATGGTATAGCTCTCATAAACAGCCAAGGGTCTCTCTCAGCCTCTCACCTGACATGCTTTTTGTTGTTTAACTTCTGCTGTGACAGATGATGCTAACCGAACACCAAGGTTACAAGCCCAGAGGACTGTGGGGTTGGGTGAACAGAGGGTGCCTCTCTAAGAATCAGAATGGCGCTGTGATTCAATTCGTAAGGGAAGGCTATTACGCAAATCCTGGGCAAGCAGGGCTCTGGGGAGAAGGAACCACAGAGTCTGGCCCTCAGGCTGCAATGTCAGAATGGTCCAGCATCACCCTCTTCTGGATTCTGCTGGGCACATTGATTCATAGCACGTGCTAAAAGTCCATCACGGCTGCAGTTAGAGATGGCACTAGAGGAGAATGGGCATGGCCAGCTTTCTCCCAGCCTAAGGTAAATGTGTGGCTTCTCATTGTCAACCCAGTTCGTTCATTTACATTTCTGGAGCCTTTAAAAATGATCACGATTATGATTAATTAGGAAAATCTATTTGCTGCGTGTCAAAATGTCCTCGCAGACCTGTAGAGAGTTTATTGCACGCAGCCCTTGAGGTGAAGCTGAGCAGCAGACAATGAAGCAAGGTGGATGAGGCTCTGAGTGCTGAGTTTCAAGGAGAGGGCGAGTAAATTGTAGCTGTGGTTCAGTCGATAAGGCACTAACTTGGTCCAACCCTGGTACTGGGGTGGGAGTGGCGATGGAGGCAGAGGCAGGAGAATTGCAGTTCATCAAGAATGAGCTAGTTACCTACAAAAGTTATTCTTGTTAGCCATGGTGCTCTCAGGGAAGTCATTATCCAAATAGCGAAAAGTGACCTATCAATTGGAAGACTGAGGCATGCCAAAGCACCAAAGGGAGAGTAAATTTTCTAGATGGCAACATGTTACCTAGGCTGACAAGACTAGGGGTTTGGGCACCAAAAGCCAACATATTCTTAGATGCAGCACTGTCTCCGTTGCCCTAACTCAGGCATGTTCTGTACATGACAAAGACTCCGACACATACTTGCTGAAAGAAATCATCGGTTACATGGAGCTGTGGACTTAGATGGCCTCTAAAGCCTCCGCTCTAGGAAAAAGGCATAAGTGCATGCATTTATGTTTGTCGCTTGGACTACTGGCATGCAAATGTGCATGCTTCTTCTCCAGGTCTTGTCTCTTGATCTGACAGATGCCAGCCTGCTCTATCTGATATTAGTTTAGCATTGTCTTTGCCTGCGGCAGCTCGTATCATCAACGAAGGTTGAAACTGAAGTGTGCATTCCCTACCTTGTGCCAAACAGAACACTGGGGATAGAGATTTTCTCCAGGCATCAGAAAAAAAATTACAGAAAACACCAGAAACAGGGTAGACAGTAGTTTTCAGTTCACAAAAGGGCTTTTTCTGGAGGCTGTCTTCTTCTGTCCCTGTGTACAAAGGCGGCTGGATCCCGTGCCACCATCCTCTCATGCATTCTTCTCTTAATGTCTGAGGCGCTTCAGGGAAGGTACCAGAGAACTCAGAGTCAAACCCCATCTCCCGAGCACTAAGGAGGCAGAGGCAGAAGGATGGCCAGAAGTCTTAGGCCAACTTGGTCTATAATAATGAGTTCCATATCCAGTCATGGGATACCTAGTGAGATTTTGTATTAAGAGCGCCAAAACAGTCAACAAGTAACCTGCTAAACTATTTCAAATCCCCTAATAATGCTATATAGTATCAGCAAGAGATAGTTTACATATATGCACTTGTATATTTGGGGACCAGAGCTGAGGACCTAATCTAGGACCTCATCAATCTCAGTCTGTACCTTAACCTTATTATTTACTGTGATTTATTTATAGTAAATAAATTGCAACAAATATTGACAATAATTAAAGAATTTGAACTTGCCACCCAAATGATATGTTTACTCGGCTTTAGCCATTCCCTTCCAAACACTGTATCCTAAGAATACTTTCCGCTAACTAGACTTCATGTTTAGCAGCTTTTTTCTTTTAAAATTGTTTTACCTTTTAATTTTTTTTTTGCTAATTCTTGAGAAGTTTGTGCAACATGTTTTGATTGGATTCATCTCCCTACTTTGTGTGTATCTGTACATATAAAGTGCAGGTGTCCTCAGAGGCTTTGGGTGACTTCTGAGGCAGGAGTTAAAAGGCGGTTGTGAGCCACCTGATGTGTGTGCACTTACTAAGTGCTCTTAACTACTGAGCCATTTCTCCAGTGAAACCAGGCTAGCTTCACACTCACAGAAATCCACCTGCTTCTGCTTCTTGAGTGCAGGGATTAATGGTGCAGCACTACCACCCAACCAAATCAGCTTGAATAGCATTGTGTGTTGACTTGTCACAGTGAGGTTCTCAACCCCAGGAATCTGGCCCGGGGATATAGCTCAGTTGGTAGAGTGTCTGCACAGCACACATGAGGCCATGGGTCCCATCCCTAGCACTGTGTGAACCAGGCCTTGTGAAACACATCTATTATCCTAACATTTGGGAAGTAGAGGCAGGAGAATCAGAAGTACAGGATCACACTTGATTGTATAGTGAGTGCAAGGCCAGCCTGGGCAATGTGAGAAACCCTGTCATTTAAACACAAAACCCCGCTGGGCAGTGGTGGCACACACCTTTACTCCCAGCACTTGGGAGGCAGAGGCGGGCAGATCTCAGTGAGTTTGAGGCCAGTCTGGTCTACAAAGCAAGTTCCAGGACAGCCAAAGTGACAAAATAAATCCCTTCTCAAAACAAAACATAACAAAAAACCCCAAACCCAAGAGGGAGAGGAGACACATTTTCCTGTTCACTGAGACACCCCAGCATATGCATATATGCTTAGTGTGTATTTTGCCTGTGCACTGAGATGCCCCAGCATCTGCACATATGCTTAGTGTGTATGTTGGGTGAATAAACCAAAGAATGACCCCTTGCTTCAAGGGACAGTCCTGAGATAATGACACTAGCCTATGAGGAAATCTGTCTCTATGGTCCTGCCATAGTGAGGGGATAAAACAATGTGTTAAGGAAGAGCTGGCTCGCAATGTATACTCAGTATATAAACTGTAAGCATCATCATAACATCTTTCTGTGAATGTCTTTATTGAGCTTTAGTGTATACCATATATATTGTTTTGTGTGTATGTTCAAGATTAGTTATTGCATTTATTTTTGTATTTATGGGTGGGGTGGCATACATGTGTGTATGTGGAGGTCAGAAGACAATTTGTAGAACTTTGTGCTCACTACCAAGTGGGTCCTGGAAATGAAACTCACATTATCAAGTGTGGTAGCAGGACCTGCTGTGCCGTCTCACTGGCCCTTTATTTTATATTGTATTACTCATTTATTTTATAGCAGGGTCTTATGTAACCCAGGCTGGTCTCAAATTTGCTATCTAGTAGAGGATGACCTTTGAACTCCTGATCTTCCTGTCTCTCCTTGAGAGTTTGGATTATCAGCATACACAAACTTATTTTTTAAAAATTCTAGGCTGAATGATTATTATTCTAGATGGAAAAGGTGCAAAACATAACAGAGTTTCTGTTTGCCTCCTCTTCCCCCACAGTGCCGTCTTACACAGCTGAGGTCCATTTATCAAAGCTAAGATACTAACAGTGATGCGCTGCAGTCAAACCAAACTCCAGGCTTTATTTAGATGTCGCCACTTTTTTATTTAGGTCCCTTTCTGTACCGGGATCCTGTCCAGGAGGTGCACTTGTGTTTTGTCTTAATCACTGGGGAAGAGGTCAGATTGTTTCTATGGCAGCTTTCCTTTGGCCAGCTAATTTTTTTTTTTTAATTTTGAGACAGGGTTTCTCTGTGTACCCCTCACTGTTTGGAACTCACTCTGTAGACCAGGCTGGCATCAAACTCAGGGACTGGGCCTGCCTCTGCCTCCTGAGTGCTGGGATTAAAGGCGTGTGCCACCACTGCCCAGCTTGACCAGCTGATTTTTTTTTTGAAGGTCTCTCTTCAGGCATCATAAGTCTTAACCACATTAGTGCAGTAGAGTTAAAATCGGCTGCACAGTGGCTGGCTTCTTTGTTTGCTCCTGCCAAAGCAGAAACACTCTCTGGACTCAGTTCTAAGGGACTGAGATGGTGTATGATATGGAATCCCATCATCTCTAGGGGGCCTTAGCTGCCGCTCTTTTCAGTGGTACAGTCCTTGAGAAGTTCTCCATGCTGCAGTAAATAACCTCTCCACCCATAGTCATACAAGCCACCATAATTAAGCCAAGTAACACACACGCCCGCACACGCGCACACACACACGCACTCAAGCAAACGCACGCACACACACTCATGCACACACGCGTACGTACACACACACACACACACACACACACACACACACACAGCATGAACACAGGCAGGGAGGGACCAGTGAATGACTCAGTGGGTGAAGATGCTGGCAGCCCTGCCTGACAGCTCAAGCTGGATCTCCAGTACTCCGTGAAAAGAGAGAACCAACTCCCACGAGCTGTCCTCTGACCTCCTCTTCCACTGTGGCACTCATGTGGATGCGCACAATAAACAAACAAGCAAATAAGGATTATCCACTAGGAGGACTCCTCGGGGGAAAGGGTCTTGGTGAGAGTCAGATAAGAGCAGGTAATGGAGGTGAATATGATCAAAATCCATGCATACATGTACACCCCACTGACATGCACATGTTCATGCCTGTACGATGAGCTAGGGCACCTAACTGGTCCTGTGTCTACTTCGTGCATGCTTGCTTGAGTTGGTCTCACCTTGTTTAGAAATACAGGCACAGCTGCCCTGTAATGGATTATGACTGGATTGTTTTGTTTTTAATCAACTGAAAAGAAAAATATCAGAATGCATTTCAGAGGAGTCGTTGTGTGAACCTTTTTCTTGTTTACTTTTATTTTTAGATTTAAGCTTTCTACTATTTTGTCTGTGGGGGGTGTGGGGGGGAACACATGTGGAGGTCAGAGGACAACTCGTGTGTGGAAGTATGTTCTCTGCTTTCATTGTGTGTGTCCTGGAAATCGGACAATTAGACTGAGTTTATCAGATTTGGCGGCAGCAAGTTTCTTTCTTTCTTTCTTTCTTTCTTTCTTTCTTTCTTTCTTTCTTTCTNTTTCTTTCTTTCTTTCTTTCTTTCTTTCTTTCTTTTCTTTCCTTCTTTTCTTTCATTTTTGCTTGCTTGCTTGTTTGTTTGTTTTTCAAGACAGGATTTCTGTAGCCCTGACTGTCCTAGCCATCCTGGAATTAACTTTGAAGATCAGGTTGGTCTTGAATTCATTGAGATCTGCCTGCCCTGCCTCCCAGGTGCTAGGATTAAAGGCATGCACTACCACCACTGGGCTTGCCCTGTTTTTTAAAAAAACATTATTTTATATAGATGTGAGTGTTCTTTTGAGACAAAGCACCTTCCTATATTTCCAGGCTGACCTGGAACTCACTATGTATAGCTCAGACTATCCTCAACCTTGTCTCAACCCTTCTGCCTCAACCTCCCAAGTGTTGGGGCTGATTATAGGCATGTGCCACCACACCCTGTTTACGTGAAACTTTCACTTCAAGTGGGTGGGCCCTGGGTCTGAGGGAGCACGTCCACCTCTTGAATTCTTATCACCCACCGGTCCTGGCCTGACACAGCCATGAGATTCTGACCTGGCACTCAAGAGGTGTGGGGACCCATTTTCTTGCTTTTAATAAACTGAGGGATTCTGAAGTCAGACATGGGCATATCAGAAATTATCTAGTCCATCCCATTTCCTGTCAAGGTCCAGGTGCAGAAACACAAGCCCAGAGAGGGGTGGGACTTGCCCAAGGTCACACAGCGATGCTGGGACTCGGGCTGAGGAAACTAATGTTCCCTTTTCGTCTCCACCGTGAAAGTCCCGGGGGCTTAGGGGAGCTGCTCTGGAGGCCCGCAACCCAGGGACATGACTGTGGAATGTGTTGGAGAAGCAAGAGGCCTTCGCTTACAGGCCCAACAAGCCAACAGGCCCATGTGTGGCAAGAAGAGGCTGTGTTTATCTGCCACCCGCCTCTGTTTCGTTTGGTCTGTCAGGTCCGACAGCAAAGTGCCCCAAACGTGTGAGGCTTGATAAAGGTGGAAGGGACAAGGGTAGGGATGCCAGGACATCAGGGACCAGAGCCTGAGAGATGTCGCAGAGCCTCTGTCCCTCCGGAAGCCCCTCCCTGAGGGCTCTGATGGACCCCCCTCACATCTAGGGGTCTGCGTCCTCTCATCACAAGGCCCGGCAGACACACTTGCAGACGTGGATGCTGGATTTAGAATTGCTTAAAAATTAATTTTACAAAATTAAAAATATCTTAGAAGTGTTCAATGTTGTGTTGAGCATATTCTCCCACACCCCATTCCCCTCTTTCCTCACTCCCCTTAATCTCCCATCTTCCTGCATAGTTTCACTTCTCACTTAATCTTTGCATTCAAAATTTATTTTATTCGATTATATAAAATACAGGAATCATAAATGAGAGAGAAAAAAATGTCTTTTTTGTTTGTTTTTGTTTTACAAGGCAGAGTTTCTCTGTGTGTAGCCCTGGCTGTCCTGGAACTCACTTTGTAGATCAGGCTGGCCTTGAACTCAGAGATCCACCTGCCCCTACCTCTTGAGTGCTGGGATTGAAGGAGTGCACCACCACCTGGCATATTCATCTTTTTTAAAACATTCTCTGTGTGTGTGTGTGTGTGTGTGTGTGTGTGTGTGTGTGTGTATGCACTTGAGTGTGTGTGTGTGTGTGTATGCACTTGAGTGTGTGTGTGTGTGTGTGTGTGTGTGTGTGTGTGTGTGCACCTGTAGGCAGGGCAAGTGCCCAAGTGCCCCTAAGAGGGTTCCAGGAACTGAACTCAGATCTTCATGTTTGATGGCAAGTGACTGTAGCTGCTGAGCCATCTGGCCTGCCTGTATTTGTCTTTCTGAGATTGCCTCGATGTGCTTAATATAATTGTCTCCAGCTGAATCCATTTTCCCACAGACAACATGACTTTATTCCTCATTCCCGGCTGTGTGTCTACACCATGGTTTCCTTATCCATTCCTCTGCTGATGGCTGCCTAGCTCGTCTCCAGAGCTTAACTATTGTGTGCAATGCTCAGTAAACACTGCAGTGCAAAGAATCCAAAGGGAACCATTGTCCTGGATTTCGCAATATGTCACGAAGCCATTGTGATAAAACCATCATCGCATGGTCACAACAAACAGACATGTAGAGCAAGGCAACGGGACAAAAGATGCAGAGACAAACCCAATATCGACAGCACCAGAATCTCCATAAAGAGGCCAAAAATACACAGAGAGCCTCCTTAACAAATAATGCCAGGGAAACCGGGTGTCTGCTTGTAGAAGGGTGAAACTGGATCCTTAGCTCACGCTCTGTAGGAAAATCAACTCCAAATGGACCACAGGCTTTTATTTTTGTTTGTTTGTTTGTTTGTTTATTTATTTATTTTCCCTGAGACTGGTTCTTAGGAACACTGCCTTAGACTCCTGTACTGGTATCATAAGCACTCATCACCATGTTCAATTAGACATTTATTTATTTATTTATTTATTTATTTATTTGTTTCTTTAGTGATACAGAGTTTCCCTGGGTAACCGCTCTGGCTGTTCTGGAACTCACGCTGCAGACCAGGGTGACCGTGAACTTGCAGAGATCCACCTGCCTCTGCCTCGTGAGTGCTGGGATTAAAGGTGTGCTCCACCACTGCCCAGCTTAGATATTGATTTACCAATTTTATTTATTTATTTGTTTGCTTGTTTATTTGTTTATTTATTATTAAGCCTACATGTTTTGGGGGTTGGAGATGTGTGGAGGTCAGAGGACAATTTGTGAGACTAGATTCTCTCCTTGCACCGTGTGGGTTCAGGGGATGGAGCTCAGGTCATCAGGCTTGCCAGCAAGAACCTTTACCTGCTGAGCTATCACACCGTCCCTCAGCTAGATTTATTTTTTTCAAGAAGTCCTTCTTCTTCTTCTTCTTCTTCTTCTTCTTCTTCTTCTTCTTCTTCTTC
>LOEQ01002938.1:73217-89020 GCA_001685075.1 Bramus lutescens | reverse complement strand
CAGGCTGGCCTCGAACTCACAGAGATCTGCCTGCCTCTGCCTCCCAAATGCTGGTATTAAAGGTGTGTGCCACCACCTCCCAGCATGCCCAGTGATTTCTAAGGACTTCTGGGACTACTCAGAGCAGGCTGTGACTGTCCTGAGCAGAATGTAACAGGAAACATCTTTCTAGTCCCAACTCCACTTCTCCTGTGCGGGTATTCGGTGTAGATGGATTCTCAATCTCCCAGCATCTCTCTTCCTGCTCTGGGGAGACCTGGCCTCCAGAAGGAGATCCCCGAGACTTTATTTACATTGTAGATGCCTAAGCAAGACTGTGCCGCAGCGTTCCTGTGTGGATGAAGATGAGCCTGCACTGACAGGAAGGGCCAGAGACCATACATACTGCCTTCACACAGCCAGTCATATTTACACCACACCAAACATGACCAGAAACTGTCCCTGGGGAGGTGTAAAGGCAGCTGCCGTCATGTATCCATCTGGAAAGGAAAGGAGAGCACCCGCCATCTAAGTTCAGTCAGAAGTGAAGGACTGGAACTGCCTGTGGGGGAAACATCAGCAAAACACACTCAAATATAAAACTTGAAGTCTCCTGACATCTCTTCATGTCCACCAACCTTGACAGACTGTGATTTCTCAAGTCTTTCCAGAGATAATCTCCACCTGTAGAGGTTGAGGCATATATATGTGTGTGTGTGCAAGCATATGTGCGTATGTTTATGTGTGTTTCTGTGGGTTTGTGTGTCTGTCTGTATGTGTTTATGTATATGTGTATGTGTGTGTTGTCTCTGTATGAATGTGTGTCTATATATATTTATATATCAATGTGTTTGTGTGTGTATCTCTGTGTATGTGTGTGTCTATCTACTTGCATGTCTGTGTGCATATATGTATCTATGTGCTTATGTGTGTATGTCTGTGTGTATCTATGTGCTCTTGTGTGTCTGTAGGTATGGTATGTATATGTGTGTTTTTTTGTGACTATATGTAAATGTGTCCATGTTTGTGTACATTGGTGTATATCATGTGTCTATTAGTGTTTGTATCTGTGTGCATTTGTGTGTTTGTGTCTATATGTGTCTGTGTGGTAGTGTATATGATGTGTCCATATGTGTTTGTGTCCACACACTGTGTGTGTGTGTGTGTGTGTGTGTATGTCTATACCGGAAACAGTGTGCCTACAGATTATATTTGAAATGGTGGGCACATCCTGAAGAAGATGGTGGTGATGGCTGCTGGGCATTGTGAGTGAGAGCCACACTCCCAGACTCCCTCACATTCTTGTGGTGGAATGGTACATGTCCGGTTCTGTGTATTTTACCACTGTAAACATAAATAAACGAATTGCCTGTCTTCCTAGTTCCCGCCATCTTTTTCAGTTACTGCATGTCTCGACCACCTGGCCACACAGGGTAGCTTGTTCTGGGTTCTTCTGATGGGAGAAGAGAGCTGTAGGAGTTCCCATGACAGTTGCTGAAAGAGACCTCTGTCATGATTTGTCACAGTTTGGAAGAAGGAAGTCTCCTTAGGAGAAGAGATGTCTAGAGATTTGAAGGCAGACGTGAGGCCTTTGACCTCAGGGTTGAGCCCCTCTCAACACTTCTGGGGCCAGAACCAAAGAGGTGTGGGCAGCTCCCAGCATCTGCTCTTGCCACCTTCTTCCTAACCTGTGCCCCAGCTAATCTCAGGGCACCAGACCCCAGAAGATAGGGTGGTGGACTTGCAGTGCACAGGGAGACAGCTCGAGAGAAACTTTCCCAAAGTAGCATCCATCCCCCTGGGTGACTGAGTCAGTCTGTCCCCAGATCCACAGGCTGCCCTATCCACCAGTTCTGAATCCCACTTCCAGTCATGAAGAGTTGTGTAGGGTGTGGTTCACAGAGGCTCAGCTTCACCTCATGCTCTTCTTCAGCTCTTTTTTTTTTTTTTTNNCAAGATCCACCAACCTCTGCCTCCTGAGTGCTGGGATTAAAGGCGTCTGCCACCACCATCCAGCTCTTCCTCATCTTTTTAAAGAACGCTACAAAAGTCAGGCAGTGGTGGCACATGCCTTTAATCCCAGTACTCCAGAGGCAAAGGCAGAAACAGAGGCTGGCAGATCTCTGTGAGTTCGAGGCCAATCTAGTCTACAGAGCGAGTTCCAGGACAGGCTCCAGAGCTACAGAGAAGCCCTGTCTCAAAAAACAAAACAAATAAAAAAGAATGCAATAAACTACACATAGCATAAAACTTATTAGAGTAATAATTTTAATGCAATTTAATGGTATTATGTATACTTACAAGCCACCCATCATCCCAGCTCTTGGAATGAAGATCAGGAAGTTCAAAGACATCCTCAGCTATACAAGTTTAAGGCCAGCCTGGACTACATGCAACCTTGTCTCTCTCACACACACACAAAATTGTATTAATCCCCAGAATTCCTATAAAATGAAAGTCATCACCCATTAAAAACAGCTTCCACTCTCCCCAGCTACCCACCTCATATTTTTATGAGTCTGAATGAACCAGATATTGCATGTAAGTGGGCTTGCATGTATTTGTCTTCCGGTAGCTAGCTGGTTCACTTAGCATGTTATCCACGTACCAGCTTGTTTCCACATTCCCTCCATCTGGGAGTCTGGATGATGATCCACCATAGGTACATGCTAGGCTTTGTTTGTTCATCCTGTCTACAGCCACTTGTTAAGAATTGTGCCACCCCCAGCTACAGGTCACTGTTTGAGGTTAGTTCTATGCTCAGCCTTCATCAGGGACATGTCTTACTAAGCTGAGCAGCGATTAGTACAGAAATTACAGTTGGTAAGAGCTGAGACTAAGGAATAGTGAACTACTTGGCAGTAAGTGAGACATCTATATCATTCCCACCAAGGCTCAAATAACATGACAAAGGCAGGGGGGATTCTGCAGAAAGGATGTGAAAACCAAGGTGAGAGAGATGTGTTGCACAAAGATGTGTTCTGGACATGACCTGGCCATGGTACCCATGAACTCAACGTAGCTCTGGTTAACTGCACAAGACTAGGCCCATCCATTTACCCACTTTGCAACTTAGGTAGGGAGGCTCTCACAAGGCCGCACCCTCCCTGAAGGACTCTTGGCAATAAGCAGGGTGCGGGTTGGCATTTTCTTCAGCACTACAGGCACTGCTAATCTCCCACGCTCCTGTAATTCCCACCTGTGCTGGAGCGAAACTAAAAAATAGGGGCATTTGGTGAGGATTCTCTTGGGAGAGGGAGGGAGCGAGAGAGGAGAAAGGGAGTGAAAATTACCAAAAATCAATTATATAACTATATGAAGCTGTCAAAAACACAAAAATTAAAAATGAATGGTAAAAGCTGTCAACACGTGGTTAATGGTTGTTTTGTGAGCCACTGCTTGACGTGGGGGTGGGGGTCATGGTTAGGCATTACAGCAGCTTTGAGTCCTCTCCTCTGTGGACACACTGTGGTATCTTAGCCGCATAGTCAGTCTTCTGTGGAGGAGCATCATCATCCTCACAATGGCCATCCTGGGGGGTGGCTCTCCTCACCCAAGTCATGGCCACTCTGCTGTTGGGGTACCTCATTCTCACCAACCCTGGTGCCTCCATTTCACAGCTCAGTGCCCTATCTATGTCTCTGTCAGTCTTTCTGTGCTGAGTGACCCAATAGATTCATCCCCCTGGTCCTCAATACAGGGTGCATGCAGACCTACCGTACTGAGTGTTCCCTGGACCAAGTCACCTGGGGATCCCTTGTCTCCAGAATGTTCCAAGCTTCATCTAAAGGCATCAGGCTGATTGGCAAACTGCTCACAAGTCCCAAAAGTCATCTGCAAGAGCAAAAAAAAGGTTTCCCAGGAAGGCCAGCCCCTGCCTTACTTCTTCACATTCCTGGGTCCAGAGCCTTCCATCTTGCCTTGCAATGGTGTGTTTATGAACTCAGACAAGCCCTGTCCTCTGCAGGCCTCTCTCCTTTCCTGCAAAGCAGGGAGAGAGCTTGACTAACGGTCTCGGTGCATTCCCATAATCTCCAGACTCTGATGTTTTTCTTCCCAATGTTTTATCTTTTACACAGGGTCTTATGTATCCCAGGTTGGTCCCAAACTCTCTGTTATCTGAGGATAACCTTAAATTCCTTAGTCTTTCTTTTTATTTTATTTGGAGATTGGGTTTCTCTGTGTAGCCTCATGTAGTCCTGGAACTTACTCTGTAGACCAGACTGGCATTGAACTCTGAGATCCGCCTGCCTCTGCCTCCCAAGTGCCACAGCGCCTGACCTAACCTTGAATTTCTGTTTCTCCTGCTTCTACTCCCAGAGTGTTGGGCTGACCAGTGAGCACCACCACACCCAGCTCAGCCTCTGCTTCTGCTGTAGTTTTGAGACAGGGTCTCACTATATAGCCCTGACTTGCCTGGAACTCATTAGGGAATCCAGGCTGGTCCCAAATTCATAGCGATTCACTTGTCTCTGCCCCTTGAGTTCTGGGATAAAAGGAGTTGCCACCCACCCAGCTCAGGCTCTACTTTTTCATCTGGCTCCTTCCGTCAGTGTCCATTCATCTTTTCTGTCTTTCCCCAACCCATCCATCCATCACTTGGACCCTTCCCTTTCCGTCTTTATCAATGGCTGCTCCGATTTCAACAAGTCAAGCTTGCACACAGACCTAAGCCAGGAAGACCCTTCCCCGCAGTCTCTTGCAGAGCAATGGCTGCTTTAACTATTTGACCATACCTGGGTACATTTTTGGGTCTCACAGCAAAGGCATGCGAGAACAGCCCAGCTCTGCTACCCAGTGCTGTCACTACAATTACGTCTCCTGACAGGGAGCCTTGTGAGAAATGCGTCATGGAGCAATCAATCTCCTTACTCCGCAGACAGAGGCCTGACCTTACATGACAGCCGCATCACCAGAAGACGTAATTTCCAGAAGACGTAATCTCCTATCTGTGATCTGACATGGACTGAAGTGTGGTTGTGTACCATATGGTCATCTATGTTCCCAAATATGGAGTAAACATACATGGAAATGTATGGGGGCCGGGGAAGCAGCTCAGTTGGTAGAATATTTGTAGGAGGTCTTAGGTTCAGTCCCTAGCACAGCATGACGTAGTGTGGGGTATGGACCTGTATAGTCCCTGCACTCTGTAGGTACAGGGAAGAAGAACAGAAGTTCAAGGTCATCCTGCCTACTTAGTAAGTTTGAGGCCAGTGTGGATCATGAGAGACACTATCTCCAAAACAAAACAAAGAAAAAATAAATCAAATAGGTTCAGCTGTTTTTTCTTTCTTCATATAATAATATCATAGGTGACATTTGAAGCAGTAGAAAGGCGACCTCTGAGGCCAGACTGCCTAAATTGGGATCCTAGAGACGCTGGTTTCTAGCTGTGACCTAATGTTTCCTCCTTTGGAATTTTCATCAGCGAAGGGGAGGACAGTAAGAACCTCTGTTTCACCATGCAGCTGAACATCTTGAGGCTGGACTCGGGGCAGGGACGTCATAGGCTGGTTGCCAAGCCAACTCCAGGACTAGCCTAGGACTCTCTGCAAGCCTCTCACAAATCCACATTAGTTTGCTGGTTTTATTCAGTTTGGCAAAGGCAGGAAGTGCAGGAGAGGGAAGGCCAGCAGGCCCGTGGAAGTGTGGCAGAGAGAGCTGCTGGCTGGCCCCAGGGCTGGGAGGCAGCACTCTGCAGGCGCCTGGACTACTCCAGCTCGGGCTTCTGCTGGGCTAGCGTGGCCTGGCTCTCTTCCCCTTGCCTTATCTCCAGACGCCTGTTATCTGCACACCCATCTGTGGACAAATGGCCAGCCGGCTGGCTCCTGGTCACCCTGCCTGGAGGGGGGGTGGTCTTCTCAAACTCGTGTCTGGCAATTTGGGCTGGAGCCCGAGGTGGGGGGTCTCCCCATGGAGGAGGCCAGGCCCAGCATCACCCCTGGGGCTTTAAACCCAGAACCAGGCTTCATGACATTCCACTGACTCTGTTGGGGCATAGGAATCCTGCCCCAATCTCTACCCCCACCACTAGGAGTCACAGAAGGTGCTGTGCAGAGGGGCAAGGGCTGTAACAGTCACTCCACTGAGCCCATGGGGAAACTGAGGCTGTGGGGCAGCTATGAACTGATGCAGCGCACACAGCCAGGAAGAGGCTTTGTCCCCACAATGCAGGCTCCAAGCCTCCTCACCTTGCACAGAGCATACCCAGGTGGCTGCCTTCCCAGAACCTTGGTGCCTTTGGAGGTAGAAGTTAGAAGTCAGGATTCTGGTGGATGGGGTACTCATGCAGAGAACAGAAACAGGGTCTCCCTGCGCTTCCCCTGCCCTTCAGGTGTTACCTTCCTTACATCCTAGCAGGATTTAGACAGCTGCCTGCTCTTAACTCCCTCTATGTGACGCTCCCCACCTAAAAAATGGGAGAATGAAAACCTTACCTCACAGATGATGTCTACCTAGTAAGAACACTTAGGACAAAACGTGTGCTGTTTACCATCTTTTGTGTGTGATTTTTAAACTTACATGTTCGTTGCTGTTACATGTTAACGTTCATAACTTTCATTTTTCAAGATTTACTCTTTTACTTTGTCGTTGTTGTTTGAGACAGGATCTCACTATGTAGCCCTGGCTGGCCTGGAACTAACTATGTAGGCGAGGCTGGCCTTGAATTTACAGAGATCAACCTACCTATGGGCCTTGAATTTACAGAGATCAACCTACCTCTGTCTCCTGAGTGCTGGTATTAAAGGCTTGTAACACCATGCCTTGGCCTATTCTCTCTCTCTCTCTCTCTCTCTCTCTCTCTCTTTTGTGTGCATGTATGTGGGTGTACACAATTGCACACTCATGCATGCTCAACACCTGGCTTATTACATGGATGCCAGGATCCGAACTGTGGTCCTCCTGATTTCAGAGCAAATACTCTTCCCTGCTGAGCCATCTCTCTAGTCACCTATTATTTTTTGAAACAAGGAAACAAGGGTTCTCTGTGTCATCCTGGTTGGCTTGAACTCATACTCTTCCAGGCTCGATCTCCCAAGTACCAAGTGTACCTCCACGTCTCACTTAAGACGGTGCTATTTTTATTAGTTGAGCAGTGCAGTGTTAGAATGTAGTCCGCTGGCCACAATAGCTTGATTGGTACCCTGGCTATGTTGTGGGATCTTAGATGATCAACTCAATGTCTCTCTGAGCCTCTGTGCACTCTCTCTCTCTCTCTCTCTCTCTCTCTCTCTCTCTCTGTGTGTGTGTGTTCCTCCGGGGTTGCCCTCTGTAGCTTGGGCTATCCTGGAATTCACGATGTAGTCTAAGCTGTTCTCAATCTTGCAGCAATTCTCCTGTTTCAGCCTCCCCAAAACTGGGAGTATAGGGAGTATAGGTAGGCACTATCAAGTGCAGCTTGATCTGTTTTCTTACATGCGAGCAAGGGCCATGTGTCCTGAAAGCTCTGCTGAGGGCTGTGGTCCTATGGTGGTCAGGCTGGGACTGGGGGCTGCCAGGTTCACAAGGAAAATGTCTGCATGGAAGAGCAGGAGACGGACTGTGCCTTTGTTTACAGAGCCTGTGTCTCCCCTGATGGATGTCTGGCAGAAGTCTGTTTGCGTGTTTCTCCTGAAATCATGCGTCAAGTTGTGTTTGGAGAACACGTGCCTCTGTCAAACATTCCCTGGTGCTGGGGCCAGGGAGTGAGGCAGGGAAAGGGAGGTGGGAGGCAAGGAGAGAGAGCAGAATGTGTCCCAGACTTTCTCCTGGGACTGAGGCTGGGCCTGGAGACACAACACCCTGTGTCCATGGTCAGGCTTGGCCTGGGCTCTGCAACCTCTGAGACAGGCATCCTCCCTGGCCTCAAGGAGCTCTCTAGAAAGCAAGATAAGACCTACGCTGGCCCAGAAAGTGGGGAAGGAGAGATAAGAACCCATCTGCTTCCACTCTTGGCCCTCTGATCCTCCCCAGCCTGCCAGAGCACTTTAAAAATGTAAATCAATGCCACTTCCTTTGCAGAGGAATCAAGATCGCACTCCTCAAAAATGGCTGTAGTGGCCCTCTGAACCCCCTGTCCTGCCCTGCACACCCTTCCATCAGCCTTCCAATCTTTCCCAGAAGCCCTTTTGGGTGATGGGTCCCCTGGTTCCTCACTGCTGGTGCTGCTTATGCAGGCCTGGGGAGTCTACTCCCCACAGGATTCAAAGACATTCCCCTGTCTCAGCGCCCTGCCTCAACAAGCCCCCGTCATCTCTTCCTGCATGTGTATTTGGTTTTTGGCACATCAGTTTTTAAACCCCGAGTGGAGTGTCCCTGGGGTGAGGCTAGTTTTTCCTTCGCACAGCAGAGTAGGTATGAGCAGCCCAGCTGCGTGGAGGCTCTGAAGGCCCTGTTCCTTGCATGGATCAATGATGGGCCAAGAGAAGTTTGGATCTTATGCTTAGGCATGCAGAGGACAAACAGTAGAGATGGAGTAGGCTTGAGCCTCAAAGCCTGGTCTTGGTGAATGGGAGTATTTGACAAGCAGAGAGGACAAAATGATTGACTGTGCTCCGAGGGAAGGGATCATGGTGAGATAGTAAGGCCACAAGCTGCAATTACAGCCACCACGGGCAAGCTTCGTTTTGGTGTATGCATCTGGAATTAAGGCTGCTGGTACCTACTCTACAGACTAAGCACTCAGAGAGGACATCCAGTTTCAAAACGGGGTTCATGAGCACAGATTTTCATTTCATTGTAGTTTCATTCTGAAGGAGGTATTGTCTTTGTTTTTCCCTGTAATAAATCCATTCACAAATTTTATTTACTTACAGGACCATCGAAATGGCTCACTGGGTAAAGGTGCTTGCTGCCAAGCCTGGAGACCTGAGTTCTAGTCCCTGAATTTACATGGTAGAAGGAGAGAGCTGACTCCTGAGAGCTGTTCTCGCAGCACCGCCCCCAACATGCATGCACACTAAATAAAGAGGTTTATTTACTTTTTTTATCTTGTGTGTATGAGTGATTTGCTCACATGTATGTCTGCATACCACATGCATACCTGGTACCCTCAGAGGTCAGAAGGGGGCATGGAATCCTCTGGAACAGGAGTTATAGACAGTTGTGAGCCACCATGTAGGTGCTAGCCATCAGATCTGCTTCCTCTGTAAAAGCAGTTAGTGCTCTTTACTGCTGAGCCATCTCTCCAACCCCCATACTAACTAACTAAAAGTGTAAAAAATGTATGTACTTACTTTTTGAAATGGTTTTTTTATGTAGCTTGGGCTACCCTGGAGCTCTAATTGCCCAGTTTCATTCTCCCAGGTGCTGTAATTATAGGTATTGTCACTACCGGGCCTTAAAATGAGTGGCCACCCTAACACACACCCAGAATTGAGGGTGGAAATTGAGCCTTGGACATGCTAGGCAAGTGTACTGTCCTGAGCTATCCCCACCTTATTTATTTTTTTTTTCACCTTATTTATTTTTAATGTTACATGCTTTTGAAACGTTGAAACCATCTTCCATTGACAGGCAGCTCGTCTGTGCATTAGTGTCTCTCTTGCAATCATTTGGATGTCAGTCGATGGGATTCTCCATCCCACCAAACAGCTTGCTTCAGCCCCCAGAAGGGCAACATATATGTGTAGGTACGCACGGATCTCGTGAGGATGGAATAAGGACCTGATTCAGCCTGTTAGGCAAGGGCTCTGACATCGAGCCGCATCCCATTTCCTATCTGCGTGTGTAGACTTGTGCAAATGTGTGACATATGTGTGTGTGCCATTGTGCTTGTGCACATATGAGTTCTTGCATAAGCCAGAGAAGAATACTAGGCGTCTTGCTCTGTCACATCCCACCTTATTCCCCGGAGACAGGATCTTTCCCTGAACCTGGAACTAGACCTTTTCAGCCACGCTGACCAGCCAACAAGCCCTCCCAGGGCCTAGCATCTCTGCTCCATACAGCTATGGAGTTAACAGGTAGGTGCTTTGGTCGATGCCTATTTTTTTTAAAGTAGGTTCAGAGGATCCAAACTCAGGCTTTGGGTTGCCCAGCAAACACTTGTATCCACTGATCTGCACCACAACCCTAGTTTACAGTTTTGTTTGTTTGTACGTTTGTTTGCTTTTGTAAGAGGGTCTCACTGCGTAACCTGGGCTGGCCTGGAACTCACTACGTAGTCCAGGCTGTCCTGGAACTCACTGTGTGGACCAAGCTGACCTCAAACTCCCAGAGATCCACTTGCCTCTGGGATTGGGGTTAAAGGTGTGCATCACCCCATCCGCTCTTGTCTGTATTTCTAAAGGAAAGGAAAGAGAGATGACAGAAACATGGTAAAGAGAGGGTGTAGGGAAAGCTTAGGAGCTGTGGGGAGGCCCCCTCTTCAGGGGACCTGGTTGCTAGACCCTTAGTGTCCTCTAGGTGGCACCCAATTCCCTGGGGAAGCAATTTCTCGGGCTAAGAGGGGAGCTTCCAAGGGGCTAAGCCCTTCCTTATCTGATCTTTTAAAAACCGGCCCCTGTCCCTTGCTTCTCTGAGGGGAGCAGCATTTATGCATCCATTTCGATCATACACACATTCAGCGTTTATTCTCTATGCCTCCGGCCTGCTCTCCACAGGGCTCCTACCTATTCTTTGTAGGCCAGAGCACCAAAGGCCAGAGAAAAAACGGAGGCCTGGGTTCATCTCCTGTGCCTGCTCTTCTCTTGCTAGGAGCCTCTGAGACCTAAAGCTTAAAAAGAGAGAGAAAAGGTCAACTTGACCAGATCCCATCTCTCCACTTCTTAGCACCACCGCCCCTCCCAGAACCACCCAGGATGACCTCATGAAAGGTGAGCATGGAGGTCAGTTGGCCTGGGGCATCTTCAAGGGGTGGGAGCAACCCCTCAGAGACGTCTCTAACCACACGGGGTGGGGGAATGTGAGGGGAGGCTGTTACCTGTCTGTCCACCCATCCATGCCACCCGTCCCCATAATCCTCAGAGCCAAGCTCTGTTTCAGGTCCCTCATCTGTAAGATGGAAGCTAATGACACTATCTCATGGAAGATGGTAGCCAACACAGTAATTATACTCCATCCCCCACTGTGCTCCAAAGAGCCTGGGCCTTGGCAGCCTGCTTAATTCAGTGCTCCCGGGGGTGAAGGACACACAGGTGATCATCACAGATGTTTTCTGAGTCCCCTGTTCCTAATGTCTTCAGCAACCAACGACGTCTTGCAGTGCTTGGACTCCTGCGCCTGTGACCTGTGACTCTCATTTCTCACCCTAACTGAGAGGACCAAGATTGGGGACAGAAGCCGTGGCCAGCAGCAGAATGGAACAGCAGGAAGGAAGGGACTAGGCAGCCACCATGGGTCCAGGCTGGGTGACACAAAGCAAATTTCTCAGCCTGGGGGCCTTCTCCGCTTCCATTTGTCCAGAGACAGGGAGGCATCCTTGTTTTGAGGGCCCAATAAAGCAGTGGGAAGCAGTAAAATGCAAGGGCCATCCAGTTTGGGTGATGGTTCAGAGTGAAAACCACACCTTTCTCATCTCCAAGTGACCATCTTTACAGGGGAGAGACGAGCTTCTCCTCCTCGAGAGTAATTCCTCTGCCTCTGTCTCCCTCCTAATCACCTCCAAACAGTCTAACCCACAGTCTTGCTGTCGGTGAGGAAGACAGACAGCAAGAAGACTGGGCTGGGTATAGCCTGCTTAGCTGCTAGCCCAGCAAACATCACTAGCCTCCTTAGAGTAAGCACAGAGCTGCCAGTGCATAGTTCCCAGTGACAGCCAGGCTTCCTCTTCCCCCACGCTGGAATTCTGGCTGCTCCTTAGGAGACACTGCCCTGTGTCCATCACACCTACAAGGAGCAGAGTTCAAGAGAGAGCACAGCTAGCCAGGGGGCCAGAGAGGTCTAAGGTAAGGCAAAGAAACTCCCCTAGAGAAATCCGGGGGGGGGGCATTGTTCAAAGGTAAACTGAGCCAGGACTCCAGTACAGGTATGCATGATCCTGCTATATTGTGGACCAGTGATGTTACTAGAGATGCTAGGCTGAGCACCTGGGCAGGTTCCACCACCTCAATAAGCCATTTAAAGAGACAAACTAATGGTGAAAAGCAGAGAAAGGAGATTTCTTCAATGTGGCCACACGAGGAAGTCGAGGAAGTTGGTATTCAGGGTCCCAGCATGAGGTTTAGGTTTACATAAGCGGGCAAGAGGCAAGTGCAGCTAAGCGGTCCTGGTCAAGGTGTGGTCCCATCCATTACAGACTGTCATTGTCTTGGCTCTAGCTTCTCCTGCAAAGTGACCTGACAATTGTGTGAATTTTTTGGGGGAAACAAGTTCTCCCCTGGTTCTCAAGAGACTTCAGTCTTTCCCTTCTCCCAGCATGAGATTCCCGGGAGGGGGGAGTCCAGTTTCTTGGGACCCACTATTTTCGTAGTCTGATAGCCAAAGGGAGAGGGTGAATGTCTTTTTAGAATATCTTCTCTTACTGGGCAATGGTGGCACATGCCTTTAATCCCAGCACTCAGGAGGCAGAGGCAGGCGCATCTCTGTGAGTTCGAGGCCGGTCTGGTCTACAGAGCGAGTTCCAGGACAGGCACCAAAACTACACAGAAAAACCCTGTTTTGAAAAAAAAAATCCAAATATCTTCTCTTGGCCAGGCCATGATGCCATATGCCTTTAATCCCAGAACTCCGGAGGCAGAGGCAGGAGAATCTCTGAGTTTGAAGCCCACCTGGTCTACAGGGTGAGTTCCAGGACAGCCAGAATTACACAGAGACCCTCTTTTGTTATCTCAAAACAACAACAAAAGCAAAAAGTATTGTCTTCTTTACAGCAGTTCCAATGGTTTGTAGAGTGTTCATTGGCCATTTGTATCCATGGCAACTGAGCTGACACATGACTGTCGCCATTGCCTTGTGGTTCTCCGGCCCTCTGGCAACACACAGTTTGCTTTACTGGTGATGACCACCTTCAACAAAACTCCCATGTTCCAGGGCAGGAGCATGAGGATTAGAATTATTAAGCAAAATGAGCAGAGGTATAAGGGAAATGAGACAGAAACACAGAACAGCACAGGGAGGGACGTTCAATGAATACTGAACCCGCCTCCTTTATTTTTCACACGTTTATATGTTCCACTCCAAAAGGGGAGGGGGAGACAACAGACTTCATTAACATGGTATAAGGAATAGACTTGATTTCTCTGACCTTTGGACCAGGTGGAGCGGATCCACCTCAACACCCAGAACACTAATTAACCACACCCTAGATCAGAATTGCTCATTTGTAGCCACACCTGTTGTCAACAACTTTGAGAGAGCAAAAATAAACTCAAACTCTCTGCCCTCCAGTCAAGGTGAAACAGGCTCACAGCTGTGGGTCCCCACACTTTACACTGCCTTCACCCTACCCCACCAACAGTCAACCCCTGAGGCTACCCCTGCCAGGAAGAGAGGCCTGGGCAGCATCCCCATCCTGTTCAGATGCTGTCTCTCCCTTCGGTGATCAGCTCCTTGGAATCATGGAGAGTCTCTACCTGTGCTTCTCAACCCTGCCGTCCACAGATGGTCAGTTCGGCAGCCCTGCTGCGGTCCCTGCTAGTGGCATGCAAAAGTTGCCAGGATCTTCAGCTTTGTTAGAAGATGACGCCCCGTCTTCATTTAGAGAAAGCCAACTGCTTAGAGGGGAAAGAGGCAGGCACCCATATCTTTTCTGCCCCGCGCCTGCCTCAGCCTTCCCCTTGAACACAGTTCTGGTTTCCAGAACCTTCCTGCAGTTTCCAGCTGAGTGCAGGACTCAACCCTAATCAGATGACCTCACTAGAGAGGACAGAGGCAGAAAGTCTATGGAGCCTGGCCTTGGGGAACCCCAGTCTGGCCTCCTCAGTGGACTCAGTGTTGGGGAACTAGAGCCTTTTAATGTCCGATTGTGAAATAGACATGTACCCTCCAGGAGCTTGAAGAAAAACAAAAGAAATTACATTAGGGGCTAGAAGTGCTGCTCTAGTAGGAGAGTGCTTGCCTGGGATGCTCCTTGTCCCCAGCTCCATCCCAGCACTGCATAAACCCAGCAGGATGACCATACCTGAAATCCCATTAGGAGGGAGGTGGAAGCCGGAGGAGCCCGAGTTCAAGGCCATCCTCCGCTACTAGCGCACTTGAAGCCAGCTTGAGTTACTTGAGATGCTGCCTCAAACTGAAAAAGAAAAAGAAATTACATTAGAGCTGGACATGATGACACACAGTTGTAGTATCTCCACACTTCAGAAGCTGAAGCAGGAGGATGGCTATGAGTTAAAAAGTGAGACCCTGTTTCAAGAAACAGAAACAAAACAAAGCCGCAAGAACCACTGTGCTGAGATTCTTGGACAGGGTTTATTACTGACCAAAGGCAGTGGAGACCCTCAGCCTCGCTGCATCAAGGGGTACAAGGTTCTGGCCAGGGAATCAGCAGATGGATCTGCTCCCAAGCTCTGCAACTGTGCCCTCAGTTTCCGCTCTGCAGCTAGGCGATTTCTGTGCCCCACCATCACACTGTATGGTTCTTCAAGGCAGAGATGCAGAGGCAGGAGGATGAGAAGAATGATTGGAAGACAGGAGTTGGCTAAGAGGAAGAGCTGCAGGCTCAGGACAGGAGTGGGGCTAGGATCAAACCTCCTTCCCCAGTGGCTACGAGAGCTCAAGCTTGTGCTTCTGCATCCCCTCACTGTGTGCCCCGAGGCAACTTATTCAATGTCTCTGAATAAAAGGTTTCTCCATTCAAAAGTCATGAGTGGATCTGAGGACGATGGTGTGGTTTAGGGCAAACCAACCCACCTCCTTTGATTTCTTGTTCGCGGGGTGACCCTGAGCAAGCCCTAGCCCAACTGGGAGTAGACCTGAGGCTTCAGAAACAGTCCACAGGATGGTAGGAGACTCTAGATCTTCTTGGCTCATAGATGTGGATGAAGAGCCGGGCTTGGTGGTATATGCCTGTAAATCACCGCACTCAGGAGGCAAACACAGTGGATCTCTGTGAGTTCAAGGCCAGCCTGGTCTACAGAGTGAGTTCCAGGACAGCCAGGGCTGCAGAGAAAACCTATCAAAAACAAAACAGAGTGGCTTCCTTCTATAGACCTCTCCCTGTTTCTGTTTTTTTGGCCAAGGGTGGGTCACAAATCTCTTGCCAGTTGTGTGACCCTGGCAGACTCAGCCTCTCTGTGCCCTTCTTCATCTGCAGACAGAGCTGATGGTGGCCGTAAATCACATCCACCACACAGGTGCTGGAGGATGAACCTGACCTAGGAAGGCTTCGAGTCCCTTACAGAAGCCCAGCGAGGCTAGAGGGAGTCCCCCATAAAATGCCCTATTCGCCAAGCAGTTAAAAAGACCATTTTAGAACCAGGTCCCTCCCTGGGTGGCTCCGTCACCAGCCAGAGCTCCCTCTGGCCTTCTGACTTTCAGGGTATCTGGAGGGATGGAAGTCCCTCCTTGGTTTTTCTCACTCTGCAGCCCCAGCTGTGAAAGAAAGCAGATCTTGGCCTGGTTATCACAGACTGACCCCAGCTGGGGCCAGACAGGAAGAGTGACAGTGGGTGCTGGCATGTATACAGTCACTCAAACCCCCACTGGGGTAGATGCACACAAACATTTAGTCACACATATAGCCCCAGCTCCTCCCAGAGAGGACCCCTGATGGCCAGAGGAGACCTGCTCCAACACTGGGCACTTATTAGTGTTTAAAAAGGGAGGCCGGGCAGCGGTGGTGCACGCCTTCAATTCCAGCACTTGAGAGGCAGAGGCAGACGGATCTCTGTGAATTTGAGCCCAGTGTGGGCTACAAGAGCTAGTTTCAGGACAGGCTCCAAAGCTACAGAGAAACCCTGTCT
>LOEQ01002938.1:36212-49389 GCA_001685075.1 Bramus lutescens | reverse complement strand
TGCCACTGGTTACTACAGGACTGGTTGCAGAAGCTCAGATAGAGCTGGATGCCTCGGTTGCTAAAGATAAGATTGGTGCGGCTAGCTGCTGCTGGGCTTTGTGGAAGGAGGCGCTGAGTACAGAGTCCTGGCTGAAAGGCTCTGGATACTGCCAGAGACCTCAGAGCAGCAACAGATCTGAAAGAGAACCCGACCAAAGCCTCTAGTGACAGAGCAGGAAACTGAGGTCCAAGGAAGCGAAGGGACAGCCCCAGGCCAGCAAGCTCAGTGAGGGCTCTGAGGACAGCTAGAAGGAGTAGCGAGGTGAGGCACCAACTGGACCCTTCATTTACACACATTCCCTCAGAAACCCTTCATAAGGACCACTTACATACAGCAAGACTGGCTAACTCCACAGAGTGTGACCATCAGCTGGAAGTTACCCAGGGGCTAAGTATGCATTTAGGGTAGGAGAGTCCCCCATCTGACATCCCTCCTTTAGAATTTTTTGCCAGAATTGTGTCCAAACAACGTGGAACAATGCTTTTCTTTCCACTAAACTAAAACCAGTATCATTTAAAAAACAAATTCTTTGGCTACTGATAACAGCACTATTAAAATCTAGCTAGAGTTCAGCAAGAGCCCTGGGCCCTTGTGCTCTGTTCAAAGGGGAGGCAATCATGCTCTCCAGGGTGTGAGAAATCCGCTCCATGCTGAGGCTTCCAGCAGGACAAAGTCCAGAAGACTGGATGAAAAACGGAAGGGATGAGCTCACCTATTGTCTTGCCCTGTATCACTCTGACCTCTCTCCATCTCCAGGCACTGACCAGCCTACCTGTGAGTTCAAGGCCAGCCTGGTCTACAGAGCGAGTTCCAGGATAGCCATAACTACACAGAGAAACCCTGCCTCAAAAAAACAACACATACATATATACATATATATATGTATACACACACTGTATATATGTGTGTATATGTGTAAGTTTAAATGTAAGTGTAGTATTAAGTATATACATTATTGTACAAACATCTCCACTATCTAGTTCCAAAACTTTCCCATTACCCTGAATAGAAATTGTACTAAACACCAATACTCCATTTCTCCTCTCCCTGACTTGATAGCTCGTGTTCCATTTTTGTTGCTTTTTTATTGTTGATATTCAGGGTTGTTGTTGTTGTTGTTGTTTAATTGTGGTGGGGTTTGGTTTTGTTGGGCTTTTTGTTGTTCTTGCTGTTTGAGACAGATACTTGTAGCTAAGCTTGCTAGGAACTCACTGTATAGCCAAGGCTAGCCTCGAACTCCTGACAATCCTTCAGCTTCAGCCTGTGGCATCTCTGCTTACAGATCCCCACCAGCCTAGGGAGGGCACAGTCCACACTCCATCCATAGCCTGGACATCACCAGGCTGCCTGGAGCCAGGGCAAACTCCATGCCCCAAAACATGACCTACAGTCTGACTAGCCGTACCCAAGCACTTTGGAGAAGTGTGTTCTTCGCCTCCACAAAATAGCTTCAAAGCGATTCCCGTCTAGACTATGCCAGGATCGATTATCAGACCCCAGAGCTGATCGAAGCCACAGAGGGACACAGCCATTTGCTTTAATGCAATTAGAATATAATAACATATCCAAGCCAGGGACAACAGCAAGAAGCTCAAGGTAGAAGGAAAACCAGCCCAGATACTATCTCCTCAGCACCAAGGTGGCCAGTTAGATGTGACTGCGGGCTCTGCTGTGGACCACCAGGTAAGAATCCTGGAAGGTGGGGGGCCGGGGGGACACAGTCCTGGGATTGGAGTCTGGAGAGGATGGGGTTTACAAAGCCTAGCGCTTAAGAGAGAGATGTTTAGAGCCAGCCTGCTAACTCCCAGGACCTTTGACACACCCCAGCCTCAAGGAGCCACTGTGGGAGGATGCAGTGGGCCTCGGCAACAGGGAAGGTGCCCCAGCTGAGCTCTCCCAAGAGGCAGCAAGACCATAGCTTCCCACTTCACAGCACGGAGCTAGACTTCCTGTCCGGACCTGCTTCACCCGTGGGGCAGCCTCTGGCCCGGAGTCCCTGGGTTCTGGAGGGGAACCAGAACTTCCTCTCTTCATGCTTCAGCCTCTCCCTCAGGGCTAGGCAAGAAGGAGATAGCCTGAAGAAATCCCAGGGCTCCCTGAGGCACTGTGCTGTGCTGTGCTGCTAGAGAGGGGGAAGCTCCAGAGCCATACTCAAGAAGTGACCGAGGCTGCTGTCAGAGTGGCACGGGGGCCTGGCTTCAGCAAGAAATGGTTCTACAGTTCGGGAGGCTAAAAGTCAGAAAACAAGACAAGATAGGTTTCTCCCAGGAGAAAGATTCCTCCTCTCTTTCTCCTGCCTGCCCCCGTTTCTCTAGTCTTTTGGTGTGCTGTGCGTGTTTTCACAAGTGTGTGTTTGTGTACGGAGGTCGGAAAACAATCTTAGGTGCCTCAAGCGCCATCCAACATTTTAAAAAATATTTTTTCTTTCCGCATACAATGTATTCTAGTCATATTTACTCTTTTCTCCTTCCCTTAATCCCTCCTGGACCTACCCCATCTGACACCACCTTCAAACATCATGTCTTTTTTTTTTTTTAACCCAGAGTCCAACTTTTTCTGTGGTGCCATCCACTGGAACATAGCCACCCTACCAGAGGCTAAATTAAAGAAAACAGGTACCCCCACCCCGGCAGTCATCAATTGCCCTTAACCTCCTCAGTTAGGGGGTGGATTTTTTTTCAAGGCTTATTTATTTTTATGTGTGTGGATGCCTTCACGTATGTCAGGGCACCACAAATGTGGCTGGAGACCACGGAGGCCAGAAGAGGTTGTTTAATTCCCTGGAACTAAGTTACAAATGGTTGTGAGCTGCCATGCGAGTGCTGGAACTCAAATCCTGGTCCTCTGTAAGAGCAGCACATACTTACTTTTAACCACTGAGTCAGCTCTCCAGCCCCAGATTTAAAAAAGATAGGGACTCTCACTGACCTAGATCTCTCCTCCAACCAATCCAGGCTGGTTAGGCAGCGCCAGGGTTCAGTGTGTCTCTGACTCCCAGGTGCTGGGATTACGTGTGTTCTAAGGTTTGAACTCTTCATACTTACAGGGTGAGCACTTTACCTGCTGAACCATCTCCCCAGTCCCTGTCCTTTTGCCTCCATATCACCTTCTTTGTGCATGAATCCAGATAGCCCCTTCTTGGAAGGATATTCCCTGTGTTGAATCAGGCTCCATTTTAATGACCTCATTGTAACTTAATTACTTCTGCAATGACCCTGTTCGGAAGGAAGGTGTCATTCTGAGACACTGTCGTCAGGACTTTGTGCTCCCGGCATCTTCTAGTCCCTGATAAGATGGTGGTAGGAGGTGGGGCCTTTTTGGAGGTGATCAGGGAAAGAGCAGAGGGTCTTACAAGAGACGAAGAACTCTGTACTCTTCCCACAGTGTGAGCAAGAAAGGACAGTCAACCATGAATCAAGAAGTAACCAAGCCCAGAGCATATTTCTACTGCTGACCTTGAGCTGCTAAGTATCCAGAACTGTGACAAAAGAGGTTCTCACATAAGCACCCAGCCTGGGGTGGAGATCTGGTTTAGCAGTTAAGTGGGCTGCTTTTCTAGAGAACCCGGTTTCCATTCCCAGCACCCACATGAGAGCTGACAGCTCCAGTCCCAAGGGACCCATTCCCCTCTTCTGGTGCACAAACACAGGCAGGCAAAATACCCATAAACATAAGATAAAAAATAATAATAAAGCTGTAGTCAGGCCACGTTGGCCTACACCTTTAATCCCAGCACTCTGAAAGCAGAAGCAGATGGATCTCTGAGTTCAAGGCCAGCCTAATCTACTGAGCGTGTTCCAAGACAGTCAGGGCTACACAAAGAAGCCCTGTCTTGAAAAACCAAAAAAATTAATAAAATTGAAAAAATAATGAATAATAAATAAATAAAGTTGTGTGTGTGTGTGTGTCAATTTGAGGGTGTGGGGTGCGGTATCAGGTAGCCCAGACTAACATGGACTTTATATGTAGCCAAAGATGACTTTGACTCTGTCAACCTAGTACTAGGATTACAGGCACACACCACCTTGACCAGTTTAAAAGGTAGTGGGAATAGAACCAGAGCCTCCTGGGTGCTAGGCTTTCTGAGATATTTATGGGGACCTTGATAGCTGAGGTGGGGACTTTAATATATGAAATCTGGGGATGGAGGGTTTAACTCCTAACACCAGCTCAGGGCATTTCCTCAGCAGCCTTGAGGTGGAAGTTTCCAGAGAAAGGAGAGCCAGCTCTCCCAGTTCCATGGCCTGGGGCAGATCAATTAGAACCAGGACTTGTCCATTCATGTACTGAGACAATACCGAGACCAGGAAGGAAAGAAGGGCCACCACTCTTGATCTGTCCCCTCCCTTTCATGTTTCCCTGAATTGCAGAATGGAGGAAGCATTCTTGGAAGTCTTTCCAAACTCCAATTGCCTGGAAACCCTGTCTGGGAGACATTCTTCCTCCTCCTCTTCCTTCTTTCTGTTCGATGGACTCCCAAGAGCCACCATCGCTTACCATCATTCGTGTTAGTAGCTTTTGCTTATTTAAGATTTTCTTATGTAGATACAGTACTAAACATTTTACAAAACGGTTTTCAATTTTTATCATTTTATTTATTTACTTAATAGTAAAGGCACGTGCTCTCTACCACTAGACCAAACCTAGTCCTACAATCTCTCTCTCTCTCTCTCTCTCTCTCTCTCTCTGTGTTTCTTTTCTTTTCTTTTTTTGTTTTGTTTTTTGAGACAGAATTTCTCCGTGTAGCCTTGGCTGTCCTGGAACTCAGTCTGTAAACCAGGCTGGCCTTGAACTCACAGAGATCCTTCTGCCTCTGCTTCCTGAGTGCTGGGATTAAGCATGGACCACCACCACCATTGGGTTCAATGTATTTCATTTTATCCTTGTGATAATCTTACACAGTATGAACTTCTAATATTTTCCTTGTAGAACTAGGGGTGTCATTCGATTGGTAAAGTGATTGCCTAAGTAACAGAGGACCCAGGTTGAACATCCAACATGGAATAAACTGGGCATGGGAGTAAATGCCTGTAATCTCAATCCTCAGAAAGTGGAGATAGGGATATCAAGAGTCTGACATTATCCTTTGACTATTTGGTGAATTGGAGGCTTGGCTGGAGCATATGACATCTTGTCTTTAAAGAAAAAAAATCCTCATTTTACAGATGGATAAACTAAGACCCCAAGAGTGTGAGGAAGGCCTAGGTACAGAGCTACAGCTCTTATCTGAGTGAAAGAAAGACCTTCCTCATAGGGTTCCAGGGAGGGAGCCAGGCCCCTGGTATTGAAGCAGAGATGGGAAGAGCTGAGGTAGGGTTAGGAAGGTTCCTGTGCAGGGTCAGGGAGACACCAAGTGGGGTGATTTCCCAAATCCTTTTTACCAGAACTCTTGGGGTCCACGACTTCCTTCAGCCCAAATCCATGAGCGGGAAGAGACTGTGGGAAAAGAAGGGCCTCTTGCAAACCTTCTCAGACTCACCCAGTAGCCCTGCAGCAACTGCCAGCACATAGTAGGACCTCAATAAATCTTTACTAAATAAACACACACGTGCATAAGTCAACTGCAGATCCCAAAATAGCCACTTTCACTGTAAGATGACCCTTGGCTAAGGGTGGGCTTAGCATCTAACCTGTAAGATCTTTTTATTGTCTGTTTCCTGCCCTGTGGGTAGTAAGCCATTATCACCCTCACTCCATATCTAGTAAGAATGAGGTCCACCCGTCTAAGGGAATTTCTCATCCCTTAGATTGGCAGACATCAACCTTTCCATATTCCTTGACCCACTCCAGCAACCTTCCTGGGCCCCAGAAGCCCTCAGCGCATAGTGGGTTCTTGACCACTGGGTGAATCAGTGAACTGATCCTGTGTCAAGCCTCATCCAATGAGAACTCTGCCACTAACAAACAAGAGCCCAGCAAGTCCCCGAGATCCCCTAACACAGTGCCTGGCACCCTGTAGGTGAGGGATACATATCTATAGGGTGAACAGCCCTCTGGCCCCAGAGACAAGCACTTCAGCACATAAATTTCAGCTCCAGGCACTTTGAAGTTTCCCCAGGGGACAACTGCTTTCTTGTTATCGATGCCCTGCCCTCAGCCCTGGAGCCCCTCTTGCCCCCCTGGGTCCATCCAGGCCAGGGACCCGAGGCTGCCAGAGCCAAGAGATAAGAATGATGGATGGCCAGTTGCCTGGCTCCACTGAAGCCTGGAGTTCCCTGGGAGCAAAAGCCAGTCAAGGAGCCCAAAGCTCCTCGGAATTCTAGCACGGAGAGCTGGGGAAGGATGCAGGCAATGCCCTGTCTGCTGGATCCCTATCTCCTCAGAGATGCTGGTCTTGGCACAAGGTTTCAGCGCCCCATGGATGCCTTGACCTCTTTCCGTGTTGAAAAGGCCACCAGGGCCTGTTCCAGAATCCAGTGAGAAACAGGCAGAGAGTACCATCACCCCAGTCTATAGTCTCGAGGCAGGCTTGATTCTCGATAATTCCGTCTCTACCATGATGTAAATCCTGGACAAAAGAAGGTATCACGGTGTCTGAGCCTCAGTTTCCCTGTTTAGATAGACGTTCCCTCTAACCTCTGATGAGATGGCATCCGGGGTACCCGAGAGAAAATAGACTGTGGCTAAACAAAGAGGACAGAGCTAGACAGGGGCAGGCGGCTCCTTCTTCCACTCAGACACAAATAAGCATCATTTTCCTTGTTTAATTCAATTAAGCTGATGGAAACAGCATCTCCGGTAAGCCCTGTCTGGTCTCAAATTGTCTAGTGGCTGAGGCTAGCCTTGAACTCAAGATCCTCTTGTCGCCTCCTCCAACGGGCTGGGATTACAGGCCTGTACCACCACACCTGGCGGTTTCATTTCATTTCAAATCTCTGAATCAAACATCAAGATTGCCCACTTGTCTGTTGACCCCTGGCTGGTTCCATTTCCTGTTCTTCTAAGAAGAAGCAGTGGGCATGAATGTGTCTCTGTGATACAATATGAAGTTCTCCGGGGAAATGTCCAGGAATGGTATAGCCGGGTTATAAGGCACATGTTGTCATTTTTATTTATTTATTGGTTTTTGAAACAGGGTTTCTCTGTGTAGCTCTGGCTGTCCTGGAAGTCACTCTATAGACCAGGCTGGCTTCGAAATTTGAGATCCGCCTNNNCGCCCAAGTGCTGGGATTAAGGGCATGTGCCACCACCACCTGGAGCCTGGCTCTGTTTTTAATTTTTTTATAGAACCTTCACAAGGATTTCCATAATGGCTGCATTAAGTCACACCCCACCAGCAGTAAATAAGGATTCCTATTTCCCACATCTCCTCCAATATCCATTGTCAGATTTCTTGATGGCAGTCATTCTGACAAATGAATGGATAATGAAAATATGACACATATATAAGATGAAATATTATTCAGCTGTAAAGAAAAGTTAAATAGAAGTATAGGAGATGGCTCAGTATTTTAAAAGTACAGTCTGCTCTTGCCAAGGACCCAGGCTTGGTTCCCAGCACTAACACGGAGACTGGTATCTAAATTCCAGGAGATCCTGTGCCCTCTTCCGGCCTCCGTGGCACCAGGCAAGCACAAGGTGCATAGCTATACATGTAGGCAAGACACCCACACACATAAAACAGAAATAATCTTCTGCCAGTTGGTGGTGGCACACAGCTTTAATCCCAGCACTCGGGAGGCAGAGGCAGGAGGATCTCTGATTTTGAAGCCAGCCTGGTCTACAGAGTAAGTTCCAGGACAGCCAGGAATACACAGAGAAACCTTGTTTCAAATAAATAAATAAATAAATAAATAAATAAATAAATAAATGAATGAATGAATGNATTTGGTGCCCTCTTCTGGCCTGCAGGGATACATGCAGGCAGAACACTGTATACGTAATAAATAAATAAAAATAAATAAAAGAAAAAGAAAAATACAATTTGCTGGAAAATCAATTCATCTGGAAAGCATAGTACTAAGTGAGGTACCCAGACTCAGACAGCAAAAACAAAAACACGCTCTCTTTTATATGCAGATCCTACCATATGATAAATACGTGAAAATAAACAGATGGAAGTGGTTGTCATTGCACATTCATGAAGGAGACCAAGAGAGGTGATACTAGATGGTGAGGGAAGAGAACGCAGGCAAAAGGACACATGAGTCACGGAAGAGGACCGAAAGCTACTGCCTTTTTCTAGTTTCAACTCCGTCATAGTTTCTTTTTTTCCTTTTCTCACGGCAGATTTGTGCTCTAGGTATTGACGTAACGTGAAGCATTTTTTGCATCAAGAAGGAATCCAGCGTGTGTCATTCCTCTGAGGCAGTGATTGTGAAAGGTGATCTTTCTTTTTAATTCTGTTGACCGTTCACACAACAGGAATTAGACTGACGAGTCACTGAACCTTTGCCCGTTGACCCACTTAGAAAAAGTAAAGTTTTGTGTCTGTTCTGGCGGAAGGAGTTTGTAATCTAAAGATTTTCCCCTTTTTTCTTCTGTTTGGAAGTGTATCAAATCATTCTATTATAACACTATTTAATACGTAAACTGTATTTTATAATATTTTAAATAAAGTTTTTTAAGTAAAAACAAAAGTTAGAAAACAAACAAACCACAAGATATTCTTCGGCTTTGGGTAAACCGTGAAGGCTGGCTGCATTAGGTTTTGCAGGACTCTGAAACATTAAACGTTGGAAATTTATTTCTATCTTCTCTCTGGATTTAAGTTTATTTGAAGTGCAAAATAAACTTCTAACTGCAAATGATACTTGAATATGCCTGTCTTGTTTAAAAAAAAAAAAAAGCTGGCAAAATTACAGCACTCCCGACTCGACCCTCAAGCCTAGGCTCCACTGCCTGGCTTTTGGATATTTGAAACAGAGTCTTATGTAACTCCAGCTGGTCTCATGTTCTTGAGCTTCTGATCCTCTTGCCTCTACCTCAGTGCTAGGATTACAGGCGAGGACCACCCCGCCTGGTTTATATGGTGCTAGGGATCGAACCCAGGCAAGCGCTCTATCAGCTGAGCCCCAGCCCCTTCCTTCCTGATGTGAGAATCAGCTCTGTTGTTTGAGGATCTCAGCGTGCTCCAGGAGTCCTCTGCACCCTGCCCCCCAGGCCCCACACAACCTTCTTCACACAGACACACAGACGTACTGCAGTACTGCAGTTTCTATCAGAGGAGACACCTTCACTCCCTCTGTTCTATCCTTTGGCTGTGATACTCATCCATGGAGAAAGGCAGGAGACCGGGTCTCCCTTAGTACAGTGGGGACTTGGTACCCTAGCTACGAGGATGTCACATGCATCCAACTTGTCCTCAGTACAAGCCAAAGGAGTTCACAGAGATCCACCTGCCTCTGCCTTTAGAGTACTGGGATTAAAGGTGTGCACCACCAACACCTGGGTTGCTTTCTTTTTTAATTTATTTTTATTTTATTTGCATTAGTGTTTTGCCTGCATGTATGTCTGTGTGAGGGTATCAGATTTTGAAGTTACATAACAGCTGGTAGCTGCCGTGTGGGTACTGGGAATTGAACCCAGGTCCTCTGGAAGAACATTCAGTGTTCTTAACCGCTGAGCCATCTCTTCTCTCACTTTTGAGATGTAATTGAGAGGCTTTGGGGACCCAAAGGAGCAAGCACTATTTGAAATCACTTGGTCAGGGTAACACAAATGAGATAGGACAAACAGCTCTCCAGGGTCATCAAGCTCCCTGGAACAGTTTGAATATCTCTCCTTTTCTGACCCTTTATATACTTTCTCAAGTCAAGAAGTCCCGATTCATTATCAAAGAGAAGGAAGGTCCTAGGGTCTGGGTTCTTTTTTATTTCTAACTTATCTTTTTTTATTTTATTTTATGTGTGTTGGTGTTTTGCCTGCATGTATGTGTGTAGGCAGGTGCCAGATCCCCTGGAACTGGAGTTACAGACAGTTGTGAGCTGCCATGCGGGTGCTTTGGAAAAGCAGCCAGTGCTCTTAACTGCTGAGCAATCTATGGGTTCTTAAATTCCAGGACTAAGTTTTGTTTTGTTTACACAATCTTCTGAAGCTCAGAATGAGCCTGGAACTCAGCCTTGAACTCCTGAACCTCTTGCCTCCACCTCCCTAGTACAGACCTGAGCCATGGACCTGGCTAGTACTGACTCCAAAGACTGGAGTGAATCTGCTTTCTTCCCTAAGCCTCTGTTTCTGGCATGTGAGACCAGCCTCACCAACCTCATGATTCTTACCCAACTCTTAGAAGAACAAGAGTCTGGCCGGGCACCTTTAATCCTAGCACTCGGGAGGCAGAAGCAGGTAGATCTCTGTGAGTTTGAGGCCAGCCTGGGCTACTGAGCAAGTTCCAGGACTGGCAGGGCTACACTACCAGGGTTTTATTGTCTCAATTATTATTATTATTATTATTATTATTATTATTATTATTATTATTATAAGTCCCTCATCACAGGCATGGGAAAGCAGGCTCCACCCCTCACCTGAGGAAGGTAGTCCCAGCAGCCAGGTCAGAACAGTCCAGCTCCCACCCAGATGCACATCCAGGGCTCTGAGCTGGTGCTCCCCAACATCCACCCCACCTATGACCTGCTAGAGCACATGAAGGAACTAGTCCTACGTAATGCAATCATAAGCCACAATATCTCCGTGACTCAGGGCAACAGCAGGATGTCCCAGAGGAGTTTCGGTAATGGTCCAAGATGGATGGTGTACCCGAAGCCAGAGGCCTTGAACCTGATCAACACCACAAAACACAATGAGCATTTGCAAGTAAAGCTGTGTGGACCAAAGGGTCTACTGCGTGACACACCGCAGCTCCCAATGCCACTATGATGGCTGAAGAGGCGGTGGAGTGGCGGGAAAGATGGAGGAGCGCAATGGTTTTATTGTTTGTTTGCTTGTTTGATTTTTTTGGTTATTTTTTTAGTTGTTTTTGTTGTTGTTGCTTAGTTTTGTTTTTATCATTTCTTTTTTAGTTTTCCTTTGTAGTGGGACATGACAAGGGTGACGGGCAGACACAGAGGACCTGGGATATGAGTGGGATTGGGGTACATGATGGGAAATTCCCAAAGAATCAATATAAAAACTTATGTTAATAAAATAAGTAAATTAAAGTAAAAAAGAAAAGACAAGAGATGTAAGAAAGAGCAGCAGCAGCAAAAATCCTGAACAATCCAATTCCTAAAACTACGAACAGTCGAATGAGAAAAAGCTTCTCCGAGAGAAATGAGATCCATAGCAAACTAAGACAACGACATCAAACCAAAACCCAAAGGCTTTCACGCTTGGCGGGGGGAGGGTAGCAGTACGGAGGGATTAGCATGAAGGTGGGGACACGGACACGGTGGACAGTGATGACAAGTCCATCCTGCCCTGTGCCCTGGCTCTGATAGAGGTGTCCCCAGCCAAGCCAGGATGACAGGCTTGGTCTGTGCTTGTCTTTCCCCTTTCCCAGCCCGCCTGGAAGTCTGACAGCCTCTGTCCCCCTCACCAGACGCTCTCCGCCCTCCTCAGACCTAAATCCCACTTCTGATGGAAGAATCCTGGAACTCGTGACAGAAACAGGAAATCTTGGTTAGGTGTCTACTGCATGGGGACTGTCCCCAGTCCTAAAAAAATGGCTACACTCAGACTTGAGAACCCTGTCGTGAGATCAGAGGTCACCTTATCAGGCCCCACCTTCTAGCAAAAGCCTTCCCGAAAGATTTATTTTAGTAGATTCTTGGGTAATACAACAGTACACCGGGAAAAGTCATTAGTGGTAATATCAGGATCAAAAACCCTTGTTTGATATCATTGGAAACTGAGGCACAGAAGGATTGTGTAAAAGCTGGTCATATGACCAATCAGATGGCCGCCGTATAAGCAAGGTCTCTTGACTCAGAGCCCAGTGCTCTTCCTGCTCCGTCACTGTGGCCACACTTCCTGTGGACCAGACTTGTATCTTTCATCCCTGTAATCTACCAGACCTCATTCCGTCCCTGGGGATGGCCAGTGGCCGCACTTGTCCCCTTGAGGAAGGAAGTAGCCCTGAGGTTTTTTACAATGTACATAGAGCATTTAAGAGGAGAAAACACAACAGTCCAGGTGTCTAGAGTTGTAATTCAGTGGGCAGAGTGTTTGTCTAACACGCGTAAAGCCCGAGGTTTGATCACCAATATCCCATAAACTGGGCATGGCGGCACAGGCCTCCAATTCCCGCATTCAGGAGGTGAAGGCAAGAGGATCAGAAGTTCAAGGTCATCCTCAGCTTCTTGAAGAGTTTGAGGCCAACATGGCCTACTTGAGATTCTGTCTCAAAAAAAAAAAAAACGGGTAGGGGGTGAGCAACATGTCTAATAAGTAATAATAAAAGAAGTATTAATATGTGGTATATTAATACATAGTAAACACCAGTCAGTACATAAGTGGCCGAGTCAAAAGTCATTCTAGGAGCTAGGCAGTTAATTTGGCAGGTCAGAGCTCTTGCTATTCATGGGTTCAAATCCTCAGCACCCACACAAAACCCAGGGGTGGCCAGGCACCCGTTAACCTCAGAACTGTGGGGTAGAGATAGGAGGGTCACTGGGGCTTGCTGGTCTAGCTCTGGGTACTGGGGTACAGTGAGAAGCCCTGCCTCAAGGGAGTTAGTCGGACAAAGACAGAGCAGGACATTCCACATTCTCTGGTCTCCAGCGTCAAACACTCAAATGCACATTATTTTAAAAAATACTTTAAAACTGTAAAGATAAAAGCCTTGCCATTCTGTTGTAACATACAGCGCAAGTGTGAGGGTTTTTTCTTGTTTTGTAAGAGATCCTGGTGACCTGTTTCTGGAAGGAACGCTAGGAGGAAGGTAGGACTCAAACTTAAGCCTACATCCGGCCTAAGCATTTATCTCGGTGTTAAGCAGACACTCTTGAATTCCACACCAAGGAAGGCTGTGAAGAGAAGGGATTTCCATGCAAACAGGTCATAGCTGCTGCGGCCTCGTGAGTCACACAGCATATATGCGGTGACTCAGCTCTATCTCCAAATCTGAAAAGCACCCATAAGCAAACCATAAACAAAGACACATCCCTGTTCTGATCATCTTGCTTTCAGAAACAGGCCAGGGATGGGACCATCATCCTCCCTCTACCCCCTCACACCCCTCCAAGACCCCTACTCCCCA